>LUCH01017352.1:0-47797 GCA_013368495.1 Paragonimus heterotremus
TGTAATTGTAATAGCCTGATGAGAATTACCGAAAACAGCTGTTTGCAAAATTGACTTCTTACTCTTATTTTAACAAATCTGTGGTAGTAAAGGATGAGCTCCTCTTGACTCTGTTTGTTTACTGACAGTACTCCTACGAATATGTGGATTGTTGTTTGCGATTAATGTTCCATTGCTTCCACTGTTTTAGCAGTTTCCGGGCAGGTCCCTTTCAGCTTTATGTTGACAAAATTTATCCCCTGAACTCCTGACAGACAGCGAGATATTGTCAAACCCGATTCACTATTTATGTAAACTATATCCAGTTTTCCGTTACTTAGCAAAAGGGGTCGAATGTTACTCATTTTCAGGAATCGTAACATTTGAGTCAGCTTAAATTTGTCACTCAGCCTTATTATCATTAGTCAATCCGTTCAAGATCATTAGCCGATTTCTATCGGTTGCTTTCGACATAACAACTTGCTAGCCAAAATGCAAATTCACCGTCACATCTCTTCCACTAATACGCGAGTTACTCCCTTGCGATTTAGAATTTTTTGTAGCCCTGACAGTCTGTGTCAATCCTCTTTCCGTCCCACCCTAGCACATTGTTGTTGTTTTTTATTGGTGGACATAATTCCTGAAACTTTTAGGGTTCCATAGCTTATGCTAAAGTTAAAATCTTTATCCAAACATTAGTTTCCACTTTCCGGTGGTATAGAGCTCGGTTAATGTTATCGTTACTTGAAGGAGAAGGACTCTTTTCATATGCTAAATGGTTTAACCTTTGAAACAGATATGCTAACTCTGACTTAAATCTTCGCTTCATAATATCAGTGTGATAAGAAGGTCGTTGCCTGCTAATGTCAGAGCTATCCAACTGTGTCACAGATCCTAAACGTGACAGTAAATGAACCTCCAATCGTTGGACATCTTTCCAACTCTTTAGCAATGAAACAACCTATTTATGAGTTCGTTTGGGAATATGTGTGAGCTCAACTAGTAAACTGATGCATTCATGCTGGTAAAAATGTTTGGTGGCTTGACGCTTTGTGTCTTTGGCAAAATGTTGTATCAACCTCACCCAAGGTTGAGTACATGAGTCTGATCAGTTGACTTCAAGCTGACGAAATCAGTTTGATTAGTAATGAAGGCTTGTATTTTCGAATGCTGGAGAGATAGTATACGAGGGAAGATATACTCTCCGGTAATGACCTTTTCTGTCGAATTTTTAGTCAGACCGTAAAAGGCAGAAACGGAAAGAATAACAGATCTCACAAAGTTCTGACACTTCCCTGGTCTTTCGACCAGACTGTTTGAGTTAGTGAAATCGCAAACCACAGACTCTGACAAAATGTATTCACGAGCGGCAAGTGTTAATGTGTAGCAAGCGATATGTAAAACCATTAGTGACAAGAAGGAATTGACTAGTACAACTTAACGATCGCACTCATTACATAACTTTTTGTGACCATAAAACGATTGGCGAAAGTGACATTTGTGTAATTGTTACGCTAGAGAAACAACACGTAGGTTAGATTCTAGTGAATTTATTACAAATAAACTGCGATAGAAATGGCTTGGTTAATTGAAGTGCACATTCTTTTGAATGTAAGATAAAAATCTCGCCAGGCCTAGATACGTTAGACGATGTGAAATTCAGAAGAATGGTTAGCCGAATAAAGCATACAATTCAGATATGTTGGTTAATGTAGAACTATAGTCTAGACCAATGGGAGCATGCGCGGCCATAAAATAACCTTGGATTTAAACCACAGTGCTTATGGCGGCTTATTGTCTACCAAATGTTATGTAAACAACAATATTTTAGTAACATGAAAAATGTGTTCAAATTTACGGGTGAATAAATTTGACCTCAGTTACACGTCGTGCACAGTGTTGTAATCTAGAATTTTTTTCAGCCTGGTTTCGAGAATATCGAAAGCAAAAGATTTTGGTCGACTGGGTTTGAATTTACCTAATACACATCTCTTTGAAGTCTGCAGAATGTGTTAGTCGTAGCAACAGATCGAAAAATTAGGAGAATCAACCGTCGCCACTTCAAAGAAAAAACCACTGCTAACTAAAGATTATCCTCACTTGATATCACTTGTGGAGGTGGTGTTCAAAACACATCGATTCAGTTGTTGTACATCTGAATAATATATAATCATCTTGCCTCCAACATTACTGTAGATGTTGTTTGCATAGAATCTTCGTATAAGCTACTCGTTTGATAATATGAGTATCATCAAGCAGAGAGTCTTTGTTTCAAATATGCCCATTACGATAACGAGAAAAAAGTCATATAGGCGAACGTCTGTTTTCGATAATTCATCTTCAGGCCGGTACAATTAATGGAGTTAGATCGAGATATCGATCAGACTGATTACAGCGAAACTAGGTCACTGGTCAGTCAATTGGCGATGACTTGATTGGTCGATTTTCCGCTGGTTTCACCGCGCAGGTTGGCCATCGACCCGGTGGATTTGTGGCCATTGTAGGTGCAGCGCCTGAACAAACCATTCTTGATGACAATGCCGGGTCAAGGAGCCTGATTCCAATAGTCTCGGCAGTACAAAGTGTTCTAATTCGGATCGTTTTTGATGGGTTGCCTGGTACGCGATGTACCATTCTGAAGACTTGATCAGTGTTCACTTGGTGTCCGCTTTCAATCAGATTAACGAGAATAGCACTGTTGACCGATCGTGATTCCCCGTGTCCCAGCCACCGCGGATGGTGTTCTCGGATTCGTTTCGAAAGTTGTCTTGAAGTCAGACCAGTATCATCTGCTCCACAGGAACACGTGAATGAGTAGATACACATAGATGAGGTGTGAACTGTCCGTCTATCTTTGTTATAAAACCAGAGAAGCTTACGTCAACGTGATTACCAAGAGCTTATATATGAGGTTCTGTTTTAAACCAGCCATGAAAGGACCACCAAGATGATATATATAGTGGTATTAGTTAGTTATCCAGCACTATTCAGCTCTTGTCCCACTCACTGACCATGAGCTGGGTTGTATCTGAATAGGTATGTTACGTACATCAAAACGTTCAAGGTGA
Organism: Paragonimus heterotremus; assembly: GCA_013368495.1. Classification (NCBI taxonomy): domain Eukaryota; kingdom Metazoa; phylum Platyhelminthes; class Trematoda; order Plagiorchiida; family Troglotrematidae; genus Paragonimus; species Paragonimus heterotremus. The sequence continues at coordinate 3,048 of LUCH01017352.1, forward strand.
ATCTAAGTGAACACATTTCATTAACCTCGCTCACCCTAGTAATAAGCACAGAAACAACTGCAACAAAGTAAATAATTTGTTCATCGAACTTGTAATTTTATCAATTATTCATATCAGTTGATTGTTTTCCATCAATAGGATGTGTAATACGATGAGGAAACAGGAAAACGTTGAATAATTTATCAATACCCAAAGAAATTCTTCGACAGTGGAGTAATCAAATGATGCCATCAAATCCGGAGGCAGACACACAAAAAGTAGCTGAACATTGTGAATCGAAATACCCTCGCCCACGGTTGATGGTTTTTGATCTTAATTCCGTACACAATTTGGGAAAAGTGGTATCTAATCTGAGTGGCTTCATGCAAAACTGAGCGGATAAATCATTTTTTCAGTAATTCAGATTCCATGATGAAACAATACATATGACATGACCATGTTCACTCTAAAATCAAACGTTTGTCGAAATAGGTTAAGATATTGACATACAGAACCAAAATAGCCAACCAACTGGGTTGTTGTTTTGCCGTGGAATAGAACGCAAAGTCCTGTATATCACACAGTTGACGAACTACATGTATGGGATGCAACGTCCAAAGGAGAATTATATTAGAACTGCGTCACCGTGAAGTTCAGTAACTTATGCAAATGGAATAACGGGTGCATGCGTCATGAACCGAAACTATGACAGAATAGGTGTAGTCACACAAAAATATGCAATCACCGACAAGTAGTTCGGTAGTTTGGCTAAGGCAAGTTGAATGTCACTGTGCCGATTACAGATTCCTTAATCCAGCAAACATTATGAGCACACATTTTTCGAAGGAGAAGTAAATAGTAAGCGTTTCACAACGTCTGTGCCTACGTCTATGCTCGCTGTATATCATAGTAAGATACACCGAACAACACCTTTTATGTAGTTATGTGACGTATCGAGAAATAAATTAATACCTTCGAATAAACGAAAATTTAGTTCTTGATAAATTGATTGAGAATAACACAACGTTATGAACAAGTTGTAATACTCTACGTTACAACCACCTCGGGTGGTTCAGTCGAACTCCTTGTATTTGCTGAGATTCAAAAGTTACTACTGCTTTCAGTCAAAAACATTAGCTCGTCTGACTCGATTCACACCAAGGTGAAGGAATATTTGCTTGAATAGGTCCAGAAATTCGTGCAACTAGCGGACGCCAACTATACATATACACCTAAGCAACCGTTTTTCGAAGTCGCTGGACACCTTCTGACCACTCATTTAGTTATGAATCTAACGACATTTCAATCAAAGATACTTACCGACTACTGATACGGTGATGCCCGATCAGTTATTGCAAGCTTTGTGTGTAACATACAAGCCGGCAATCTTTACTCTGATTGTCCGTAACACTTGAGAATTAAATCTGAGGCAACTTGGAGACACCGGGAGACAGCGTTCTACCGAAGTAGAGGTTCCAGCAACAGGCCTGTGAAAGGAAACAACGCAAACGAGCATGAACCAAAGGCCCGGTAAGCTATACACACGAATTACACAAACGAAAACGAAAACGGCTTCAATAACAGCAGCACGCTCAGTCACACAGTTCAAATTCAACCCGTGCGCGCATACTGGTTTCGATTGCACGTTACATTGAGTCCGGAAACAATTATTCATGGCCGAGATACTCCAAGGTTGGACCATTTTACTGACCGGGTACATATTACATTACTGAAAGCTTATTAACGTCATTGTAAATGCGATACTGATGCGTCACTAAGTATTTTGTCCATTGTTTTATCTTTTCAACCGACTAATGGCTCAGCTAAGGAGGTCTTCCGTATGACAGCAAAAGAATAAACATAGTTTGGTCAAGAATATAATGTTCGTAGTTCGAACTCAATGCCTAAAGAGACGATGCTGTTAATCAACTAACTTCTGTGTTGTGACTGAGCGACTGAGGGTTTGTCAGAATCTAAGATTAGTTCCCTCGGTCACGATATCACTTCTGTGTGTCAAACGAATGAGTGTCCTCTTCTTACCCATTGCAGGGGCTAAGCCGTGTGGTTTTCCTCGAGTCATATTTGATTCTTTTTTCTCGGAAGACTAGCAAAAACGTACATTATTGACCCAAGGCATCTGTTTCATTGTTCAGCTGGCTACGCAGGTTATGTGGTTATGTCTCTTTGATTTGCAGGAAGCTGTACGACGGTCACCTGACTGGTCCTTACGCACTTGCATAATTCAGTTCTTAGTTCGCACTAATAGTTCGTTCAAGTGTTATGGTTGTTATGTTCATATATCAATGCGGCCAACTATACCACTTTTACTGGGAGTTAGGAGCCATTTTTATAGCATACCTATGAAGTGTTATTTAACCACTCAGTAGGAGCATTGATTATTCAGAAATAGGATGGTAGGTTCGTTTGTGTTTGAGTATTTGTCGTGACTGACGTCGACTAGTGAGAGACAAACTGGGTTCTTTTACTCTGTTTGTTTCTAAGTTCCGTCACTGTCCACAGTGGCACCGAACCGATGTAGAACAATTGAAGCCAGTTGTACCTTATGCTGTTTTTCACCACTGTGAATGTACACTTTGGTTTTAAGAATGATTTACTGCTTACCAGTCCGCTTTGCATCATTTAGTTGTTGCTGCTATGTTTTGGCTACAACACGTTTGTCTGAAATGTAAAGCAGCATTTCCCAAAACGAACGTTAGTAGAGTAGTCAAAAACGTTGATGCACACGATTTATGGCCAGACAAATTTATCTGCACATTATCAAATGTGTGCTACAGAACAAAAGATTATAAAGCGGAAAACAGGGGTCAAATGTGGAACTGAACACACGAGGGAAACATTCGGAGGAGCTGTTCACTAATCAGTCAATGGTACCGTCATCAAGACAGTCCTAAACTAACAGAAGAGTCTTTCTGAACCCATAGAAGTGGAAATCAAAGTCTCAGATCAATTGTCTCAGCATATCGCAACAACCCGGGCTTGTCGGCTGCGCAAAAACCGGGGAACGCCTGTGTGGGATCCAACCGGTAGTGACTACTAAGGAGATGACGGACGATCGCTGGTGCCGGCGATCTTTGTGGTGTTTGCTCTGTGCATACATAGGTGTCAGCTGGCATCTACACCATCTGCTTCCTCGTCCATGCTTGGGTGTAGTCCGAGGACCTAAACGCCGGCTTCGGTTCCGTCAAGCCAACGAAGTCGACTGGCAAACTACGTGAAAATCCATGAGTGATATGGGACCTGGCGAACGGAGGTATCTGAGGTTTTAGGGGTGGAACTGGAATCCCTGTTGTGGTATAGGTTAACACACTATCTGCGGCATTATACGTCCGTAATTCAGTGAACTTCAAACTGCGCTGTGATGAAGTACTGACAGCATCCTTTTTGAACGGCAGTAGTAAAAAGTTTTCATCTTTGACATCACCATCACCGTTTATTCGTGGGGTTTTCTTTGAAAAACTTGAAGATTAATGATTGCGGAAACCTGTTGTCCAACAGAACCTGAATGATTATTCGTAGTTTACTCTGAATTTTATCCTGAAAGCGAGTCTTTCTGGTTCTGATGAATAACGTTTTGAAGAGACATGTTGTATAACGCCTTTGCAAAGAAACAGCTGAACTGTAAGTAGTGGCTATTCTGATCATACTTGCGATAAACTGAATGTTGCACCAAACCGTCACTCTTTCGGGTAAGACGACTATCTATGAACGAAAGAGAGTTATTACATTCAGATTCGGAATTTAATGTAATGTTGGCTTGCAATCCATCGAATACTATCAGAACTTCATCCGCATATTGTTTGCTGTCAGTCATAATTAACACACCGCCTACATATCGGAGAAACAAATATTCCAGAGATAGTTTCTCGCGCTCGATTTTCTATATGGGCCATAAAAATATCTGTCCTAGAAGAATTTCCATGGCTAAGTCATTGGTTTGCCTATAGCTTTTGTGTTAGAAGCAACGGTTAACCTGCTAAGACACCTGTTCTAATTTTGGACCTTCTGATTACTCCCCTTAATAGGTTTTCTGTCACCTCTGGTATCCCGGATAAGTACTTATCACCCAAGCTTTTTCCTCACTGTATGGGTTAACAGCATGCCGTTCTCTCATTGTTCTGACTCTTCAACGATTCGCCCGAGTTCAACTATGTCTCAAGGCTATTCGCCAACGACATCAACCCATAGTTACCTCTTCAGAGGACTGCTTCATCCCATAAAATGATGTCAACTTATTTTACTCTCGGTCAGTAGGAAGTTGGCTATTCTTTAACTTGTAAAATACAAGGTTAAACATTTCCGGTCTAGTTCTAGTCATGATTGTTGCATAACGATGAGGATCCTAGTTGGGTTTTAAATGAAATCGCTAAGTCATTCTGGAAGACCCATTACTGTCTCTCATCTGCTTGTATCCGAGTTTCCTTGCACTTGTCCACCTTCACATGTTGGTCAGTGTACTTGAACCTATTAGTTTTGTCTCGTTTCCGTCAATCTCCTTTGATTCCGTACTCCCTATTACGAAGTCAATTTTTCGACACACTGTATGTTCCGAACTGTTCCAAAGATGTCCCGGAAAGTGCGTTATTGGTCATTATGCTGGCTTTTACACCGATTTGTTTTCCTTAATATGCCTTTTCTCTTTCGTGTGTGTCGCTTTTTTATCGACTTAATCTTAGTCATTAATTACCCCGTTTTCGTTTATCCTCTCTTCCAATGCCATTTTACACTTTGTCTTAAATGCGTGTGAGCTGGCCTGAGCCCACAACTGCCTGTCAAGGTTTTCGGGTTAATGTCACCAAGCTTTTCTCTGTCGATAATGTATTGGCACCACTATAAACTATCAAAACTGCGGTGATCATACTTCATGGTGTGGATGCCTTCAAACATAGGGTAGATCGATCTATGCTCACGGAGTGGCATTTTTTACCAACCGTGTGGAAGCTTTTGTATTTCGGCGACCTGTCTAATAAATGGGACTCGTTATTTATTCTTGTTTATAAATATTACTATATCTGCTGTGTTAAGCTACCGCCAGCTAATCATCGATATGTTCATTATCTGCTCTAGAATAACAGTTGTCCACCGAACCACTATTCAGTATCCATAACTTTCAAACCACGGCCTCTTCCCTCCGTAAGTCCAATTGAATTTACGATTAATGTCCGTAAATGCAACTATGTAGGCCACTGATATGCTGACTGTAAGAAAAAGCCCTCGTGCACACATGAACACAGTGTATATTTGGAATAAATGAGTGTAAAAATGTGTTACTGACAAATACTGATCGTAATAATTCATTCTTGAAGATTGTGGCGCCAGTGACTAAATAACTTTATGCATGACCAAATTGGTTCCGTAAGAAAGTTATACGGATTGGGACCAATTTAAAACAAAAATGCTGAGTAGCATAACTGACTGTTCTGCATACTTGCCAGTGCATTGTGTCAGATATTTGGGGCGTGCAAAGAACTTTAAAATATCTCAGATATTATTTTTAGAAAAATAGTTTCGATACAGTATTCACTGACTTATTAAGGCATTGGATATTCAATCAATGATTAATTGTGAAAGTTGAAGAATTTTACCAAGTATTGCATACGATTGATGTCCTAGTGAAAGAGACGAAAGACTGTTTATGTGATTATATTGTGGTCAACAATCTAGATTTCTGCGTACCATCAACAGAGCTGAAACAGCCGTTGTACTTTTGTACCCACAACGTCAAATTTAAATTCAATGGTCAAGTATACCGACAAGTGAACGACGTGACAATAGGATTCCCACTGAGGCCGCTCTTTGTAGACATCTTCATGGCGAAACCTGAAAACGACCAGCTAGTAGAAGTCATTCATGGAAGTTGTGTTCATAAGCGATATATGGATGATATCCTGTGTGTAGTTGACGAAAACGTTAACCTAACGTATACCTTGACCATTTTCAACTCGGTCCGGAAAAACGCAATATTCACACTAGAAGTCGAAAGTAAACATGAACTAATTTTCCTGGGGATCTTCATCCGGCACCGTGCTGAGGAATCTATTCAACGCAAGGTCTATAGGAAAAAGACCTGGAATGGGCAGTATATCCATTTCGGCAGCTTTGTCCCCCTGATACAGAAAAGAAATTTCATTAACCAGTTGACTGACAGAGCCATGAGAACGAGTTCCAGTGAACTGCTATTCCTACGCACAGTATTCTCGAGAAATGGTTGTCTGGAACGATTTGTAGACAACGTTATGCAACGTCGTGAGAGGACAAGATGCATATGGCAGAAATGAAAGCAGTGTATACATTGTTGTTGTTCGAGGGTAACATGTTTGCTGAAATACTTACTAGGAGACTTAACGCTATCGTCCACAAAACATTCTATCCTGCCACATTGTGGGTTTATTTTAGCTCTACTTCAGCCTCATGTCTACGGTTAAAAGATAAAATTCCCTTTTCCGCTGCTTCTTTTTGGGTGGACTCATATAGCAGAGCAGAAAGAAGACATATATTGCGATATGTTAAGATTTAATTGACTCCCATCAATCGTAAACTTAAAACATGCCAATTATATACATCATGCAGATAACGACAAACATGGACTAGACAGACTCACACGCATAACAAGTATTATGTAACCAAGGTCGTGGCAACCTGATATGTTGTCTCAACCACTTTTGTGCATATAACGTCGTCTGTCAAGTTCGGATGAGCATCGCTTCGCAGAAAGCTAATAACTTCGGGTTTTGATTGCGCAACAATCACTTGTATGAGTTTAATGGGTCAACTTGGTGACCTGTCGTCATGAGGTGTTTAACAATCGATGATGTTGGATTTCAAGCCACCAGTGCATCTTTTACTTGTTCCTGTGAGTATCCTCCAGCCTGGATCAATAGCGGAGTCATCGAAACGGTTGCCAGCGCAATTGTGGTACACCTTGTCGATTCGCACTATATCATTAACCCGACATCTTTTTTCCGTCCGAATTACCGAGTCAAGTACCTTCAGTCCAAAGCTGTGAGATGTCGTGTTTTGGCCACAGCTGAGGCGACCAGATTCCAACTGAATAATCTACCCCTGTAGGCAGAGAAGATCTTTGTTCAGGTTTTGGCGTTGTCGTGACCTATCACCACCACCATGACCGATCAAACTGTTACGGTTTCAGCGTCGTAGTAACGGTGACGTAACTGTATCAGACCAATGTCTCCATATGCACTGATAATCTATTTACTTCAATTGGAGTGGACTGTTTTTATTCGCTCCACTCTGAAAACAGCGTTTCATATAAATGTCGCATATTTGACCTAGTGATGAATAGCCTGAAATGAGCTGGTTCGCTACACTGTTTTTATCTGATTAATTAGGAAGTCACTTCTTCAACTACGGACTTGATTATCAACTTCACAGGGTGTATTTTGCAACATGGCAATACCATTTCGCACATTCTTGTAGGCTGCAACAACGGTTAAGCGTAACAAAATTGAACGAATATAGATCACGACTTGTATTCCTACGTTTACTAATGCGCTTTTGGTTAAAACCAGTGCGAGGACAGGCTCTAAGTTAACAACCGCTGCAAACTGACATTGCACAAATGACTGGCTTATTGCACACTACCAGCTGCGCTGCAAGTAACTTAACGCGAACAGCGTCCCACAGGCGTTCGGCAACTGAACAAGCCGGCCTACACTGTCTGGTAGGGTCATGACGGGTCATGCGTTACTTATTCCATGTAAATAGTTGCAGCCGTTTTCCCTCGTCCTGAAGATCGATCAGTTCTGCAAGTTTAAACCTCATCGCAGATGCACGTGAACTGGTGAATACAATTTGAGGTAGGCAGGTCTGTTACCCAAGTCCTGATCCAGGGAAGTGTGAGTGACCCGATGCTACTGCACAAACGCGTTAGGGGTAGATATTACACCCGCTGGATTACATGCGTCGGATGTCGTGTTAGAAACAACATATTACTGTATTCTTTATACAACTACCTGTACACAGGTTTCTTCGGCAAAGATATTTCTTGGTAGTTAGCTACTTTTGGTTTGCTGTGAAAGTTAATAGAGTCCGGCGGGTAACCATTGGGAATCAAGGCATCACGAGTAAATTTAAATTCTGGATCAAGTTTACCATGCACGTACACAAATCGCGCTATGTAAAACAGAGAAAAGTTACTTTATTTTGAATAGGTGAAAACATGTCGACCTTATATGTTCTTCATTCCTGGTAGAATGTAAGTAACACTTTCGTGTTGTCTAATATCGGTATCCAAAAAGATGCATAATAACAAATTTGGGTTTAATGAATATAGTAAATTTGACAGCTTTATCTTTATCAAATGCTACCTGTGGTTCCTAAAACACAATATATATTGCAGTGTATTCACGACACGGGATTCAACCATAAACGTAAAAATGTCAGCCAAAGACGGCTATATGTTGCAAACCATATAGTTTTTTCTCTTGTTCTTTTTGGAAACAAGAGTTTTAGTGCATACCGGTATCAAATATTTCAGGCTTTTGGTTGAGACTTGCCACTTCTTGCCACGAGTTAATGCACTGAGACAAAATAGACAGTCTCTATCAGTGGCGTATTTGTGAAAAACGAATATAAATGAAGAAAGCGCATAACTTTTCCTCACAACTAAGCACAATCCGAAGTGTCACATATCACAAACTTGTCCTACAGACAAACTTTTGAAATACTTGTCTACATCGGCTGTGGAACATCTACTGAACACTTGATCAGTTTGTGATAAGGCAAAGAAACCACTGCAAGGATGGATGCATATGTTCCACTAGCCGCATATACTCGTACTGTCCTTACGTAATGTAGGCAAGTAAAAGCAAACCCTGCAACTCACAGCAAGTCTGTTTCGCCTCCAGCACAATGTTGACTATTAGAATGTACGGTGGAAGTTCTGTTATCTGAAAGGATTATTTTCACTATCTCCACCCCTCACTGCATACCCCTAATGACAGCTTCGGGTTTTAACAGAATATATCCTTCCAGTTTGTAAATTTCGAGGACGGCTGACGATGACAAGTGAAAAATTAGGGCACTCAGAAAATGGTGCGGCAAATCGTTCATCATTTCAATTTTAAATCAGCCGTGACTGTCCTCAGCTGTGAGGGCCCCCTTGCAACTGGTCACATGCTTTCAAACTGCCTTTGCGATCACAAGGGGTCAACAACCAGTGTGGGCACTTAAATTAAAACGCAGGATAATTTACACTCAACAGGAAACAAAAAACAGTCCTTGGAGAAGGATTCATAAGTAATTTAGGCCCATCGCTTTAGTGTGTACAGCCCAGTAAATTAACGGATGGGGATCGTTGTAGATGTGCATTGTTAGAACCTCAACTACCTCCGGCATTCTCATTACCGGACGATGAGTACCTATTGTACCAGAAAAACGATAGTGAGTCGAACAATACCAGGTGCCCTACTTGGGTTACCGGGGATCAAGTCAACTTATCAGCATTGGATTTGATAGTTAAGTCACTCACACTACAAACAAATAACTGACATTAAACTGGTACCACTTAATCACAGTCAAGATTTGGAAGTTGGAGGTGATCTCATACGGAACATAAACTTCGACTGCAAGAGGGCGTGTGAATTCAAACTCCTAAGTAAGGGTAGTCCTCGGCAGTAAACATCTTAAAGTTTGTAATGCAATCAACTATCCTATAATGTAGAGTAGTAGGTAATTCGGGTCGGTATGGGCTGAGCGCCACTCACAAATCGTTGTTGCTTTCGCATCCATGTAGAATCTTCAGCCAGTCGCTTCGGACAACAGGTACTATATTTGAGCTTCTCTTCTGTATCTGATGACCGAGATTTAAATTCCTGCCACGCTTTCGTGTGGCAGCTGAGTCGGCTACTACTCCGTTGACTTCCTACGGCAAAATTAGTATGTGCACACGCACAGCCCGTGTGAGTACTGCAGGTAACAGTGACCAAACATTCAACTGGACTATTCCAAACCAGTTTAGTTGGAGGTCCATTACATATCCGTCTCCATCGATGCATTAAATACATGGTTTGCCTAAGTTTGAATGTCAGCATGTAACAAAGACGTGATAAATTGGAATGGATATGTTAATTAGTGCTGAAGTGAATCGTTTGAGATTTCTGTAGGACCGCGAATTTCTCATCTGCCGCTCTCATATGTGCACAAAACTATGACAGTCTTTTCGTTTCACAAACATGAATGCCTACAACTAAAAATATCTACTTAAGCATTAGCTAGATCCGGGGTAATCAAGTACAAATGAATGTATTTTCAATCAGTTTATAAATAATGACCAATTGTGCAATTTTTTGCTCGCCTCGAACGTTATCTTAATCTGACTGCGTATACAGTACAGTGACCTGGTTCCCGGGCATCTGTCAGAAAACCGTCACAATTAACAAAAAGGCCTTAGTCAGTCAAAGATAGGTCAAAATGACATAATGGATACCAGTGTTTCATGTCCGAAATCCATTCATAGTCCTGTGCTAAATCGTGATTAATGCAATCGACCGTCAATCTATAACAACCAGGTTCAAGACACTTACAAACATTAACCGCCAGATGGTCAGTTTTGTATTAAGTACTTGCGTGCAATACAAATACGAATCCCTGGATATAGCAAATCAGTCCATTTGGATAACAGTAATGCGATTTCTGAATTCCAGTTTTCCAGTGGATCAGATGCGTTACTTGAAACTTCACTCTTGCCAGACTACTGTACAACCTCTTTTAACGAACAACTAAATGCTGAAAACAGAAGTCGTTTGTAGAAATGGTTCGTCGTTTTTGCTTTCAATCAGTTAATGTACCCTCAGGCAACGCTATTCCTGGTTAAACGTCAGTTCGTTTAGCATCCACAGATCCAAGTACCACACCCTTACTACGTACCTGGAAGAAAATAAAGAGTAACAACGAAACTCTTGGTTTGATCCGAGGAACTTGAGCTGTTCTTTAAAGAGTGACTTCCACAGTATATTTTAACTACTTTTAAACGGTCCCAGATGCACGTTTTAAATTGTTTACACGTCCAGATCAAATATACGAGAAGATCTTTTAGTAGTCCACTGCATGATTGTTTATCCTTGAACAGATAACCCAACATCTTTTGATCGAAAACACCCTCAGGAAATCAGAAGAAAAAAAGGGTAGCGACAAAGAATTGTTTTTGTCGTCAATCATCATGTTAATTGCAATATAATAACTGCTGAAAACAGTAGCCAGATCATGTAATAAAATCGAGCCGTGGTGATTACGGACCACGTGTTCGGTAGCATTTAAGTAGCTGTTGTTACAAATTGTGAGATCGATGAATACTGGTTCGTGAGACCTTAATCGTTCGCATGAACTTCTTCAGAACGCAGAGGGCAGGGTTACACAAATGAGTACTAATGGTCTCCACAACAGTCAACATTCGAAATCTCACTAATTTGAGTCGAGTTCTTGGCATTGTGTGAGTAATCGGAAAAACAGTTTTCTTCTTGACAGAACGATTTAGAGTAAGTCAGATGGGCGAAAAATCGTATTTGAAGTCGTTTCCATCATACTACTGCCCAACCACGCTGGATTATGCTCACACATCTAGTCAGACAATCGATAAGTTGCTACTCGGCATGAACAGGCAAACAGTTACACAAAAAGCTGGTTGCAGAACACAGAATTATATCTTTGAGTTGTGAATCGGTAACGAAAACTCACGCTCAAATGGAGTAAAAGGTAGGGTTGTTCGACTGGCATTTTGAGCATCCTTGTAATAGATGCAGCCATTGGATTTCTGTTGAAAAAGAGACCAATTAATACACATTCCTTATTCACAGACTCAAGCTTCAGCATGACATGTTACAGTGTTTTCTGAATGAAGCATATCCAACAGTCATTTTCTGAATACCCCTCATAAAACGGTCTGACACAAACTTGTAACCTGTAGCTAATACACTTCTTCAGCGCCTATCCCGTCAGACATTGCATGAAGGTTTGCTTTTGACTTAATTGGACAGAGCTGTCAGAATGTGTGTACTGACCACACAAAGGCTGTTTTCTGTGCAATTTTTGCTCAATCAAACCATCTTCTGTTCTTAATGTACCAACTTCCAGAGTTTGTATGTCTACTAAACTCTAGATCTGAAATTATTTTCGTTATGGACAAAGTCGACCGAAGACAGAACAGTTCTCTCAGCAACTCCTCACTGACTTCACAAAGCTTATCACCTAGTAGTGACCGTTCAGTGCAAATTTTCCAAAGACCGCTTTTAAAAGAGTACCTTTCAGTTTCCTCATAAAGTTTCAGCTAAGAAGGGACTAAATAGTCAGCACAACTCTGATGTTGGATCTCCTTGTGAAACAGAAGTTACCCATGCTTTGCAAAAATAGTATCTGGCAGAAACAGGAAAACAGATACCATCATGCAAAGTATCTTAATCATTTTTCAAAGCAAAGATCACTGCGGTTATTCTTGGCCAACCAGAAGGCTAGTTCCTACTTGAGAGAACCATACGCAAAACTGTCGAAAAGTCTATATTGAACATATTGCACAGAACCTGGTAGGTGGGATATATTGGCACTATGGACGGATGGCAAAACCGCCCTCGAATAATCTTGGATATCAGACGATGAATGAAACTGTCTTGAACGCTTGTTGCAGTTTGGACACAGTTCATGGACTTGCTGTGAAAAATATCCGGTTAGACAGATAGGTAATCAGATCAACACAAGAAAGTTTGATTTTTGAGACTACTGAATACACGAGGTCCGAAAGTGATGATTACTAGCCTACTCGTAGACGGTAACCAGTCTCGAATCACTTACAAATCCGAGATGGATATCTAATGCTGAAGGCTTTAACCCTCTTCTCACAAAGAAAACCGACTCAGCCATTTCGCCTCACTGGCTATCCATACTCGTTATTATTTCCACGTACTTGTGTTCCACGAAGTTCAGCTAACCCTATTCAGTCTTTCACCCTTGTCTTTTTATTATTCACGTAACCTCTGTTACCAAAGGATCAGTGTACTGATTCACATCTCACCTGCCCTAACCATCCAAAATCTATGCGTGAGCCAAGAAAGAAAAGTAACTATGATAAATCAGTCTTTACAAATTGATCTAAAATCACGTATTATTGTCAACCCTCTTGTACATTCCGATCAAATGGGAGAAACAGTTCAGGCTAGAAATAAACATGAAAGGAATTTTAAAGTTGAATGGTGCAGTCGTTTAGTTGCTGCTGGTAACCAGCACAGATAAGTTGTAACCTGAGAGAGCTCTGGCCACTTTTTGTGGACCAATCTAAAGTATATCACATAGGGTTTATAGCTACTTAAAACATTGACTTAGGTATATGCAGGTTACAACCAGAGAAGTCCAGCTCACAGGTAATAATCGGAAGTAGACAAATATATACCCGACTGATCGGCTTCCAGTTGTGAGCTTCGATTTATCGCAGCAAACAAAAGAAATGGAAACAAGCCATAAGGTAAACCCTGTATGAATGCACATTCGTTTACTCTGTAACGATTAAATATGATTCAAATCTAAGCGTACCTCGTTAAGCTGTCAGTGACAGTGAAATGAACGAATCCAACGAAAATGTTGCTAACGTTAGAAAAGTCACACTAACGAAAGGTTCCGCTTTACAGAAAGTGATCACGGGCACTTGTAATGGAACTCTTAACCGTGATGGCTTGAGTATCCATCGTTAAATAATATCTCAATGATAGTCCACAAAATGGTTCCCAATTGTTTGAATCTTTATTGTTGGGTTTGGTGTACAAGCTTAATGCAGTGGCGTCCGTCTGGACTGTGTTCTGTTCTGTTCATCTGTGGTATTTCCTCTGTTTCGATCCCGGTCTGACCGCGTCATGCGTGCCTGTGTATCGACCGCACTGAATCACATCCGGTTGGAGCTTTCCAATTGGCTGGGTGTGGAGACGGTGACTGCGTGCGTACGTGCGTGCGTTCGGATACGGAAGGTAGTTTTCGAGCCGGTGAATGTGTGGACGCGCATGTGCAGTTGGGACACGTGATGGACCGCGTGGGAGGACGAGACGACGGTGATCAAGACGAAGGTGATCAAGACAACACTTTTCAACATAGCAATGTTTTAGGAGCACATTTATTTTGGGGCGGATAAATTAACATGCATGCCGGATAGAAAGAGAGCGAGACAGCAGGAATGATGAAGTATCCTTATTTGAATAAAGAAGACAGTAGGCTGATATTGCACGATTTATGTCCGGACAAATTTCGCTGCATCTTTACGAGTGCATACTACAGACCATTTATATATCAGTGAGAAAACGAACAAGATACTAGAGAAAGTCAATTGTCAGAGTGCACAAGGTTTAAGCAACCCATTGATATAGGACTTCGACCCGACACAGTGTCCAAAAAGCCGGTATTTCTTCGTCTCCCCTTTAAGGGTGATGATGTGTGCCAACTTATTCACCGTCGTTTGGTTAGTTCTATCGCGAGATCATACAATGCAGTGGTCCCAGTGATCCTGTTCAGAACACTACGGATTCCAACTCCCTGTGTGAAACAACCGGTGCCCGAGTCAGCCAAATCCAACGTTATCTATGAATATCGATGTAGATGCGGAGCATCCTACATAGGCAGGACTGAGCACCAGTTGAGAACCAGGGTCATGGAGCACATCCCAAAGTGGGTCAAGAAACAGGTCACGCAAGCACATGACGTCACAGTGGGGCATAGAAACAGAGAGCCTGCATTATCCATTGCACGTCATATTCTAATGACGCAACACCAATGCGATCCCACAACGGCATTTCGCGTTATCTACTCAACGTCACACAGGCGAACACTGCGCTATGCGGAAGCTGTTGCAATCCGAAAGTTTAAACCCGTGTTGTGTGTTCAGAAACAACTGTTTGTAGGGTTGTCACTACCTTGGTAGTGACAATGATTGTGCACTCTGACAACTGACTTTCTCTAGTATCTTGTTCGTTTTCTCACTGATATATAAATGGTCTGTAGTATGCACTCGTAAAGATGCAGCGAAATTTGTCCGGACATAAATCGTGCAATATCAGCCTACTGTCTTCTTTATTCAAATTTTTGACGGGAAAAGAATGTTTGAAGTATCCTTATGTCCGGTGGACATCCGGCAGTCATTTTCTAATTCCTCAAAGCGGACAGCGGATAGAGTAACCGTCTGCGAAACTGTTGGTGCAGGTGCACATGTTGTCGACAGGGACGGAACTCCATAATATAAACCGACAATGTGCGGGTTTCCTGTTCGTGACACCATTTCGAATGGGCCATTATAAGGTGTGCACGAACCTGTGTCATTGCAAACAAAGACGTTGGTACTAGTGACCAAACGTATGTAGAGCATCTACGTCACCGGATCTCAATGGAGTCGAAATAGCAAAAGAATTCCACGCGAGAATTGGGACGACGTGCTTCGACTGGCAGATTAGTGGTGATTATGTGTCTTGCTTGAAAAGAGTTAGTGAAGAGTTAATGTCCATTCGTAAGAGAGGTGAGTCGGAAAAGTGAAGGTTTTCCTTAGTGACGGATCTCACTCCTAGTAAGTCCAATGATAAGCATTCCGTCTAAATTTGTGCCTACCACACCGTAAGTAAAACTTTCATTTGCAAATGGTAACGTTCGGCGATACCGTTATCCACGGGATAGTAGGTAACCTTTTGGATGTGATTACAACGCAGCAAACTGGTCGAATCTCGGAACTGGCTCCCTCCCTCCCTCCACAGTGACAGAATGGAGACGCCAAAATTGGAGACTCTGTGCTCATGGAACATTTTAACGACTGTTTCGAAGAAAACATCGTTGAGGTGAGAATGCAGTGGCGTAACTCTGTGGACACATGCAAACGGTAGTCTCTTCCCTTTTGGGAAAGGCAATAACCCCGGTAAACTAGTATGAACGTGGGGGGAACCGTGTCTATGGAATACAGAAGCTTTCTGTGAAGTGATAATATGACACTGCGTAATTTACCTCGGATAATGAAGGGTCGGATATTCTACCAGCGGATAACTCTGTTAATATTATGCTAAATGTAACGGATAGAGGTCACTTTGAATCCACTGCAGATTTTCAGTGTAGACAATGGATGTGAAAGGGGACAAGTGAGTCATCGGAGAGCAAGCGCTAGAGTGAGAACAGGAACACTTGTAAAAACTTCACAAGAAACTACTAGAGTCATTTAAATTAGGGGGATAGGGGAATAGTTAAGTGGTGGGAGGCAAACATAAAAACTCGGAATCTTGAATCTTAACAGTTTTCTCGAGAATTTCGTCTCCCGACTTAAAAACCGCCTCAAGTGTGAGTTGAATACCAAACTGGAGTTTTCATCAACTGTTCTGATACCTGTTTTAAGGTGCGTTAGGAAATAAACGCCTCCAGTGCTGCGAAGGAAAGTTCGTCACTGTTGGTACTGAAAGCTGATAATAATGGCTTAAAAACAATCAGAATGATGAAGTTCCTCTCTTCAACAAATAGCATAGTTACCGATTTTACAGAAAGACTGCTAACAGTTCATGTCAAAATGTTTTGTAGTTGACTTACGCGATAGACAGCTTCTAGAAGTAGAGTAAAACCAGTCGTTTTTCACTACCACACTGTCACACACACATTGCATCGACGGCAAGATTGGTCGCCTGGGGTGAATCACTTGAGCGGTTAGCTCCAATTTAACGTTCACAAATATCGGTGTATTGCGTTGTTGAAGGATTGTGACGCTTCAGGAATTTACTCCTCTTTTAGAAACATGGACAGATGCAATTAGTGGTTTCAAAAGTTGTCAGCAATGAAGAGGAAATCAACGGTAAACCGCCGAGGATTCCTGATATAATCAAGAGTGGGAATTCCCGTGGCTATTTAATGCCATTTGCATCTACGACGTTTATCGGAGAAAACGCCCTATCAAAATGATAAGAAACCCACAGTCATTCAAACATTCTAAGACATGTTTAAGACGATATCCTTGCTGTTCGTGGTTGCGACTGGAGAACTATGCGTCGTCAGGAAAAAATCCCTAAAGCGCACACAACTTGACCTGTATACTGTCAGCATGTTTCAGCAGTAGTCTGAAGAGTGAAAAGCACAAAACGAAGCTAAAAATACTAAATCAGGTGGTGGCAGCGTTTACTAGAAGGCCTTCTTTCACGATGGAAACTTTATGAATAAGGATTGGCCGAATCACCATCATAAGAAGTAAGTTCCTGATGCAAGGTCAAAGATGAATTAGTAACGCGGTGGTTGGGAGTAACGATCAAAAAGATAAGCGTCACTCACCGTTCGACAGTTGTCGCACGACTGTAGTCATCTCATGCATTCCTCGAGCTGGTGTACAGACGAGAAGACCATAAGTTGTTGGATGAACGGCTTTGACCACTTTTAGTTTTTATGGGGGAATACGTTTGGGTCAAGCAGTTTCAGGTCGCCAATCAGTCACACAGGCATACTTCTAGCAGTTTTTAAATAAAAACAGGTGATCCAACGGGCTTGTAAGCCTTAGGTATTGTTAAATAGACTGAGAATACCTCAGTAAGCTGGGGTGACGAAGATTCAAGACGGAGTACACCCTGCTTCTCGACTCCTCAAGATGTGTTGGCACCAGCAACCGTTCTTTTGCTCTCTGCGGAGATCAAGAAGGTGGTCGTGGTCGTCTCTGTGGGTTGTTCGATAGGAAGCATGGATTGCAACTGAGTAACTGCACCTATCTGGTGGAAAATTCCACCTGCATATATAGGCCGGTACGGAGTAGATGGGTTACTGTAACCGTTAATTGGGAGTTACGTTGAACCTACAACACTTTATTAGCGGTTTCTATTAACTTTTCCGTAGACATGAAAGTAACCAAAGCTGTCGGAACATCTCGAGTGGACTCAGGAAAACTTCCAGTCCATAACTGTGCGAAAATGGTGTATCTTATCATCCTCGGTTTTCTAGAAGTTGTGTCGTGTACCACAGGAGTTCAGAAGGCCTACAGTCACTTAGTTCCGTTGCGGAAAATAATTGGCTTAACTTCAGTACCTGTGTTATCCTAACGCGGTTAAGTAAAATGGCTTACAGGTTGTTGTGTGGAAAATATTCCGTATGTTATCCAGACAATCCATGACCTCTTCAGCAAATCCCGTTAGATTGGATTGATTGAGTTAGAAGTATATCGTGATTTACGATTTAGTTTTCTTTGTTTGAAGGAGAGTTTTGGTTTAACCAAATCAGAGGCTAGAATTGCGCACTTAAATTGCAGGTAGCTTAATATGTGCTGATGTTTATGTATGTTGCGTTGAATTTTCTAAGCCAGGTCAGCAAGTAGGATCATACCTGTAAAAAATGTGCTCAAATGGAGAACTCACTAATTCTCGTAATGAGCGGATGGAACACAGGTAGCGAAAAATAGAAAACGTTGCGGCAGAATAATTTGTAATCTTGAATCGAAAATCAGTGAGATTTGTTTCCTAGGGATTACTTACTTATAATGACCAAATATGGACAACTAGAAATGTTTAAAACAAACTTATCTGACGACAGAATGAAAGAAGGCAAAACACAAGTTACTAGTATCAGAAAGTTCACGAAAATGAGGGTTCTGATCTTACAGTCAGTGCTCATTGTTATTTAGAGGATCACCACCTTTCTGGGAAAGCAGTGCCCGTGTCCAGGTATTCTTTGATGCATATCCTTCGTTGGCGGTTTATAAACGAAAAATCAGTGATGCTCTTCATTTGATTCAGTTGCTCAATTTTATTGACTATAATGAACAAGTTGTTCTCAGTTTTGACACTACCAAAATGCAAACGCCCACCATCAAGGACCGCCTACCCCTCCCCCTCATGTCGCACTGCGTGTACCAATATTCGTGTGGGTGCAGTTCCACCTACATTGGAGTGATGGAGAGGCAGCTGCAAGTCAGGATGGCAGAGCATTTGCCCAAATGGGTGTGCAACCGCGCCAGCCAACCCGTTGGAATCTGTGCGAATGAGGCCAGAGGTCATTCACACAAGGCACCGGCTTCGTCCATTGCGGGTCATGTGCTCGAGACAAATCACGAGACTGGCAATCCATCGGCATTCTCAGTCATTTTCGCGCACCGGAATAAACGTTTGCTTCACTTTGCCGAGGCAATTGCTATTAAACGCCTGAAGCCGCCATTGTGTGTGCAAAAGGAACTGTTCATTAAATTAGCACTACCTTGGTAGTGCTAGTTAATTTATTCTTTTCCTTATACCTGGACCGAACGCTCTCCGTAAGTCACAGTTTCATGTATATTTTGTAATTTTCATTTCTGTAGTATGTACTTGATAAGATGCAGCGAAATCAGTTCGAACCAAGATCGTGCAATATACCACTACTAGCTTGTCTTTTCAAGTTCATTTCGAGGAAAGCTTGTTTCAGTTATAATGAACAAATTAGCAGATGATAAACACAACCAAGCAACCATCATTATGTTTGCTTCAAACCTTCTTATATTTCCTGTAACTTTTTGTTGACAAACACGTTCCTATCTTTTCAATTTTGGTTAGTGAAACCACCAGCTTTCTGAAAGTTCTTGGATCCTTTTGGTTTCGTGGTGGACAGTTGCTAAGTCGTGGTTTAGTCGTGAATGACTGATGGGATCCGGTCTATTTTCGAAAGGAGACTGTACCAGCTGTCACATCCCCATAGACTTTCCACACGGCCCTTTTCGAACAGCAGAAGCACTATACCTTTTCAATACTGGTGTCTCTTTTGGGCATAAGAATGTATCTTTTGTGTAAAAGCTTTTCGTTTTAGTTCAGTAGAATTTTCCATTGTTTTCAGGCTGTGGATGTGGTTTATGATTGGTCTAGTGGACTCACATTTTGCGACCTTTTTGATTGAGACTGAACGCATTGGCTGCTGGAACAAGGCGATGTCCGAGGGAATACTTGAGTTGTGAAGGCCGTCATGTGGTCCAATCGGAGGATAGAGTTTAGCCCAGAGCGGACAGAGAGCACAAACCGGTGAATGTCGTCAATCCTTCTGTGACCTACAACACGGATGCCATCAAGTGGCTTCGTAGCACGTTTTAGTGTGTCAAAATAATCCACGGGTGACAGACGCAAATACAGCCGCATCAGTCTCGATACGCGCAGACGCATTATTGAAGCTTTTAAAAAAGGCGATGATTGGCGCATGGTAGCTCGCCTAAATAGAGTCAATTGCAAGACCGCGTATAAGTGGCTCCATGTCGACCGCATCAGTTACGAGGCACAACCCCGGAGAGGACACAGAAGTAACATTTTGAATGGATCGGAAGTCTACATGATACTGGAATGGATCCCCACGAACCGCATTTTTGAAAATGCGTGCAAAATCAGAGTTTGCGAAAGAAGTATCAACAACCGCTGTCAATCGATATTTGGATGGGCGGTTCATCACTGCAAAGAAGTTGTGCCAAATTCCCGTCAGCATGAACATCAATGAGAATTAGGCGGTACGACGGCATTTTGTTTATCAATTGTTAGAATGTTATGAGAACTTCAGGACTGTTGAATTGATGAAAAGAATTTACACTTGTTTTTTACAAAGCTGGTTGGATGTTCTTTGAGGGGAACAAAGGCATGCAGTTCTGTCACCAACAGCAGAGGCTGAAACTTACATTTGATCGGAACAATGACAGAAAGTTCTATTACGACCTACACGATGCGAAGTGGTGCTTACAACAGTACTGGCTGTAGATAATGGCTCCGTGTTCTGATGGACAAACTGTAGATCGGGTAGCTGTGTCAACAATAGTGTTGATTTGTGATAATGCGCCTTGCCATACTGATTTGGAATGCATCTTTTCGGAAGATGCTTATCAAGGAGGGCAGCTATTGCGAATAGCACCGTATTCGCCTATGCTAAACCCCACTGAGAACGTCTGGAGCATAATGAAAGCGAAGGTGAAGCAGCAGTTGCGGGTTTACTATGATGCATTGATAGGTGGTGATCTTGATCAAGTACTGAGCCAGCAGGAATGACGCATGCATATTCTGGAACAAGTAGTCCATTCTGCTATGAAGGACGTTTCGGGAGAACAGTGTGCCCATTTCTCCCGCCACAATAAACGATTCCATGTGCAAGCGATGGACGACAAAGATATGGGAATACTGCCGTAAATGTCAAGTCTATCTGTGAATGACGGAAGCCCTATTCGGGATTAACACGATATGACTGACTTTCCTATTCATGCATACAAGAGGTTTTGTTGGGTGGGAGATGCTCATTTTATCACTAGCTTTGTCGTCACTTCATCAGAGGATAAACGTTTGAGTAATCTGTAACAGATATGCAAAATTGCGAAGCACATGCTTCATAACAGCTGGTAGTATGTTCCAGTTTTGTCTAAAGTTCTATTGAGTAGAGTTGCTAATCACCGGTGTCTGTGTAACAGTCATATTGGATGGGCGTAGCTGGACAATATATTTCGTCCGTACACCATTATATACATTGTAGTCAGTCACAGTGTATCCGAACAATTCGCGGAATAAGCTGGAGATCACTTGTTGTATAATGAACAGTTTTTAGTTTTGGACGTTCTATGGATAATAACGTATGAATACAAACGTACAAGCATAATACTGAGATATTAGGTATGTAGAGATGAGTAGTAGGGGATTTTGATTTTAATATAGATTGAACATCACCCACAATCGACCGCAGTTGTCGCATTCCCATAGACTTCCCAGTCGGCCCCTTTCGAAAAGAAGCACTAGACTTGAGTTTCGCTCTCATTAGAGCTCGTCAGTAGTGCATATCATCACCACTGCCGGGACTTGAACCACGGACACGCTGTCCATGAGGCATCCGTGTTTACCACTGCGCCATTGACCTCACGTTAGGCACGACCGGATTATCATATGTGGACACTCAACCACTTTCGCTTATGAGTAATGATCAGTTTGCCCGATCGTCTGGAAATGGGGACACAGTTACTGTCTGTCAACTCCAATCGATGACCCCTCGACTAGGACTTCTTTCCAAGTTGAAATCACAGAAACCATTGACATGTTGAACGGTGGTTTCTGTACTCGCTCCACGGATAGACGCAGTCGTAATGCCTATTCCAATCGATAAGCACTTACTAATGTAGTAGGAACATAACGAACGAGTATTTTGTTCCATATAGATAAGGTCTTCTGATCATTCGATTGTTCAGCTGTACAGTGTGAAGCAGGATTCTCTGTGAAAGTGTCGACGACAGTTTGGGATCTGTTCAGATGCCCGGCCGCCTGACTTATTTGTTAGTCGTATGAACTCGCATAATACCAAATGTGACTGTCTTGTTTGTACACTTTCTTTGTCGTTAGTCTTCATATGCTCGGAAGCAGGTAAACTTTTTTCTGGACCCGGTCTACCACAATTTGATGAAGTTTGATAAATCTTGTAACCTTAATCCAGTTGAGTCGACTACCGATTTGCGGTATTACTGTGGAAAACGACTGTGCTAGACTCAGTTGACAAACTCCAATGTGCTTGTTCAAATTTAACGATAGCCGTTGGTCCAATTTTCTTATAATGTATGTAACCTAAAAACAAACGTAGCGTCCTATGTCTTACTTATTCCCGTTAAATATACTGCAAAACGAGGGACTTAGAGTTATTTCATCCAATGTATTGCTCACTGGTGACAAAATGATAGCCCCATTAGATGGGAGTAAACCGCGAAAATTTTGGTTTATTCGGTTTTTACACCATTTATTCGTAATGAGTAGTTAACATCAGTATCTGTTAGCTGGACAGGAATTGTGACGAACTGAATCCAGAACAGCCTAAGGTAAACAAACAGTTGAACGGAACAAAAAACGGTCTAGCACATTTGACTACCATGGCTTCCGCAAACACCAGGCTTCACAGATTGTGACAATGCACCATGTCAGTGGAAACGGTAGTTAAATTCAAGCTGTGATATGCAAGTAGGAGGTGTGTAAAATTTGGCGAAGATAATCGCTTGCGATTAGCTGTGAATGAAGCGCCATCACCGAAACCATCTGCATCTCAAAGACACTGGTATATACTGCGTAATTTTTGTCAAGGAAGTCTCCAATTCCCCGAAAATATTGTTCCGTAAAAGGCCTAACGAAGTTCAGTTGTGCGTGACCTTCACAGTTGACATGAAAACTGTGGCCGGAGTTCTAGTCCCGGCAATGGTAAGGATATGCATCACTAATAAGCTTTAATGAGAACAAAACTCGAGTCTAGTGCTTTTGCTGTTCGGAAGGGGCCGACTGGAAAGTCTATGGGAATGTGATAGCTGCGATCAGTTGTGGGTGAGGTTCAGTCTATATGAAACTGTAGCAGCTGAAAAGTTTAAGACACTGAGTTCCCTTGATCCAGTTCATCAATAACAACGGAAGACATATATCGCGAGCCGTTAACATTTCGTTTACTCTGTTCTCTCACGAACATAAAACATTCGAATATTTAGGACGTGACGATAGTAACGACAATAGAAACGATCAACGTGCGAGTCTGCATGAAGCAGAGACTTTCATCAGTTGCAGGGCAGACAAACCGTTTGAGTCAGCAGTTGATGCACGCGCGGGGTTAGACGATGAGTATCGATTAATACTGCCATAGGAAAAGCAAGCAATTTCGGGTCCCGATTACGTAACAATACTTCTAATCTTTTACGTTCATGACTGTAGACAGTAAACGAAATATTAACAACTGAATAAGCAAGTATACACTGTCACCAGTGCGAAATAATAGGAGTAGATAGCTGCGTTGGTGGCCCTTACAGTGGGTTTGTGTACACTGTTATCTACATACTAGCAAACAAATAAAATTTATTTGGAACTGACCGCATCTAAAAAAATTCATTATCGTTGATGTACTTCAAAAACATAATTCATGCAGCTGTGTTGTCCGACCGGGACTTTCATTCAGTTCCGACGATACGCTGAGGGAGTTTTGTCAGGTTCTTAACAGTGGAGTGAATATTTTTGCTTGGTTTTTGCCCTGCCCTTCTCCCGAACTGTCGTACCATCGAGTGTTAGATATCTGATCAAAATGAGGTACACAGTTTGATAGGTAGGTTAAGCCAATCATTCAGTCTGATTAACAAGTTTCAGAAATCGGTACAATGCGGTCATCGGAACCGTGCCGACCATTGGTCGTGAAAAGTTGTGAGCCCAGTTACCTGAACGTAGATGCGTAATGGTTAGTTCATGAGGAATATTAAGGTACGGCGAGCAGTATCATATATGAGCGCATACAACAACCTTACTTGCATTTAAACTGGTGTACTTGACCCACAAGTAAAGGACAATTAGAGCTAATGTATGCATCATCGAATATCCAAGTTTTCCATCTAGTTTTTATTGGCCAATTTTTATCCATATTTGGCTTTTGTTTACTTCGGATTCTGCCCTTCCATTTCTGCTTTTTCATATGGCTCGGTTCATAACAATGTTGACCTTTTCCTTCTCAACTTTGGTTAAGAACCATCCATTCTGTTCAGCCCGATAGCCAGTCACCAGTTTTTACAGGCATATTTGATCGACGTACGAGAGGAAACCCTTGATTCGCGTGTCTTGGCTATCGTCCAGGCCTGATCTCATTAATCACCAGAAATACCTGCCGGAATGTGGATTCTCTGACACACTAACCATGTGTGTACTGCTGACTATCTTCGTTTACCTTATTTTCATGCGTTTTTACCTTTTCCCTTATAAGAATTGTTCGGTATACTTTACGCAGGAATAGAAATGTACAACTAAGACACCATCTGTATTCTGATCTAACCAATGTTCACATGCCACATTTTTTTGTTAAAACGTTTATAAGTTCATTCGTAACGTTTGCTAACTTCAATTCTTAAAACCGTCACAGAATTCTAGAAAATTCTTTTTGACTGTCTACTTACCGTGACACATTGTTGATTTCAAGGCATTACACTTGTTGCAGACAAAGTAAAAGCCAACCTTGATTGTTCACTGTAGTATTCGACCAACCACCTAGGCCAATTTTTAATAATGGTGAACTTCCACTGCCGTTGTACCTCATTACTACTGATGTGTTGCTTCCACTCGAGGACATTCCAGCTAATCCACAGTCACCTGACCTTCGATGTTCACCACAGAGCCGATTTTGAGAAGACAGAAGACGTCAACACCACTCACAGCCCAATCTACAAGTGTTACTCTCTGTAGGTACTTCCTGCTCTACCACCGGCTGCGGGTCAGTCCGTTTGGTGGAGATAAGGTATTAATGTAATTTACTGTTGAACATCTTGAGCACATTTTAGATGGTCATGCTTTTGCGCCTAAACAAACGATCCGTCAAAAATATGCGCCGTAACCACGTTCACGACCATTTCTTACATAAAATTCGTCAACATGAATATAAACCCAGCTGTAGAATCTGTCAGGATTCACGGCTATACACAGTCTATCGGGACGGTTGTAAACCTCTTGATTCAGGGCAGAACAAGACTGAATGTTGAAGGTTTATTCAGTTAAAACTGGTACTGTACATAAATAAGCAACGGTTAGCAAATTACACAACTCACAACCAAGTGAACTGTGTGCACGGAATTTAACCGTCAGCAACAATCAACCAATAACACGGTAGCGTAAACAGTTCAATGCGGCGGTACAAAACAAACAAAGAACGAGTTCAAAGGGGATGTTCGTAGTGTCGTAGCAGATTCGGTTACGTGTAATAATCTAATAAACGTTCGGCCAGTAATTAATGTGATCAATACAGGTGTATATATGTGTAGGACCTATAGTACAATAGTTTGGCTAATGGGGTATAGGTATAGGGGTCAGTTAAGATTGGCATTGGGCAGACGGCCAGTCAGGGACGGATAGTCGGGCGGTAGCGCCGCTGCGTTGGGTGCGGCAGTTCTGTGGTTCAATCCCCCAGCTGCCCTTCTGCCGTCCAACCACCAGTTTCATTTGGAATGATCCGAACACAACTCCCATTGATTTTGCTCAGAATCAACACCAGCCTATATACATACCTCATGATTTGTGAACCAGTGCGGTCTCACCGAGGTTATCTGGCCCAGACCTTAATACCGTGCACACCCGAAGGGCCCCTGGTGTGGCAGTACAACAAGAAATCCTTTATTTGTTCACCATCGTAACTCTTCTGTTGTGCAACTTGGCGGAAACGGCTACCTTTGTTACTGTTCAGATGTTACTCCTATCAGTCGTCCTTCTTACTCATCACCGTATTATTTCTATTGTAATCCATAACCTTTCGAATCCGACATTATAAAATATCATATAGTTGTAGCGTTTTGTACAGTGTTTTCTATTTCATAACTCTCATTGTTATTCATGCTTTCAACTTTCCTCAACTTCACATATACAGTCGACGTTCAAACCAACTTAATCAAACTAATCAGTGATCAATAAATACAGCTCACACTTCTCGGGACGCAGGCCTTACGTTCTCTTTGCGTTCAGCTTCGCTAGTAAATAGATTTTGGAGAGTTAGAAGCTAACGGAATCAACCGGCTATTGCGGCAAATTTCCTTATTTATCTGTCATCAGAATTACCTCAGTTGTGGCCTTTCAGATTACTTAGGAACTACACGACAGATCACATTAATTGAATACTCCATTTTGTGTATTGGAACTCTAAACAACGCACCTTCACAAACTACTGTGAGTCAGTTATTCTCGTTTTTATCACCTTCTTGATCTCGCATCCAAACTTGAATTGTATATAACGTTTAGATTCACTACACAGTTCACTCATTAGTTCAGGTGACGGAAAGTGAATGGTGATTTGGTAGACGAGCCCAAACTTATGTTCTTCAGCCCTCGAAAATTGCAATATCTTTCGGAGTACGTTTAACATACCGCAAGCGCGTTTCCCTTATACCCACATTTATACGGTTGATCCACCGCCCTCATCAAGCAGTCTCATCTACACCTTGAATTGTATGGGTCACTTTGTAGGATGGTCCGAAACAATATTGTATGTGAGCAAATCAGTCTCTCACGGGTTTACTGAACGCCGGATAAGCTATCGCAAAACTCGCACGAGTACTACTGTTTAAGGTGAAAGAAAGATCGAGATACATTCATTCGCTCCGATCGCCAGTCTTATCGAGGCCAAACGCTCGAAATCAACCGCAGATTATCTACGCAGCATTGACCCCTTGAAAATGTATCTGTTATCAGTTAAACTCTGTCGTACAGATATGACGACACCGTTTACTCAGAAGGACGTTTTCCAAACGTTTGGATAGCTTTATGTGATCGTCTTTGAGGCCCGATATACATCTGTAGGTCTTGTTTTGATGCAACTTTCTGGTTTCTGAGACACGTAACGACATCCCATTGTCCACTGGACAACAACCTCACCATGTGCTTACGGCGATTGAAAAGGTGTATCAGATCTGTGAACTCACGGCCAAATGATAAACAAACATACAGACCTTCTGCTGAATCTTTGTGTAGGTTCATTGGTTCACATTTTGCTACAGGAGGGAGAAAAAATTTTGTACCAGCATTTGCACTTGTTAATTGGTTGGGAAAAATTGCTTTAGTTGGCTTGTAGGTGTAAAAATGTGAATGGCACTAAACAAAATGCAAATTTACTGAAGCTGCCGGGTGCGACCGTTTCAGCGACGAACACTGAAACACCTCTAAGCCACATTCCATCATACATTCACACTCACTGCCCCACGGGACCGAGCTGCATTGACTGGTAGGAAATTTGTAATACAGGGCGTCTGTTGCATACGTGTCGATCGAGTTATATTTTAAAAGTTCCAACCGATTCAACCGTAAGCACAGAGTTGGACAGTGAGTTTCACTGTGAACAGATCACGACTGTGAAATAGTTTTGTCTGCAAAGTAACCTGTCTGTTTCATTACTCGGTTTCAGCGAGTGACTCCTCACATGCATATCCTCGTCTGGTGAGAAATGTCCTAGCTGATGAGCCGCGGTGTGGAGCATTCTGTAGGTGTCAATTATGTCATCCTTGAAATGTCAGCTATTCATCTAGAGTTGACCTCATTCTGCCAGTTTCTCTGGGCTGATGCATTTCTCGAGCTTGATAACACGTCTGTGGCCCATCTTCGGACACTTTCAAGAAGTGCCAGATCTTTCTTGGGATAAGGATGAAGGGCTTGTATGCTGGGTTCCGGTTGTGCGCGGACTATGGAGGCGAACGTATCGGAAAACACTTCAGAACGAAACGTCCCACAAATTCTGCCCATGAGGTTGAGGGCTAACTGTGCTCCTTCAGCTTACCAGCACAGTTTGTAGACAGACTTGAACTGCTTACCGCTATGATCCCCAGGATCCGTCCACATAGTGACACTAGTCCTGTGTCTAAAATGTAGCAGTCAGCACAGACCTGATGGCGAAAGTGCATCACCTTACATTTGTATACACTGAAGGCCTGACCTTTTCTGCTACCTTGGCGTGGTGGTCAGGCTTGTGTGCTGTTGTGATCCGGAGGGCTGTGCTGACTGCGACCTCGGTCGTTGCAGGTTCAACCCTGTCAGATTGGCCAAAGAGGAGCAGCCAGACAAAAAGCAGATTCGTCCGTTGTGAAGTGTTCGTTGTGTATGGTGTCAGTCTGTTGCGTTTCGGCTCGGTTTGTTATTTTCTTTTTTGCTTGATCTGATTCTCAATATGTGATTGGTTTGTCTGTGCAGTATTACCTCTATGTAAACGTACCGAATGTCTTGGGTTGTGACTGTCAAGTCTGTCCTGGATGGTTGATGCTGCTGCGTGTATGTCCCCACTGCCTTGCGGTACAGGCTTTTGAGCCAAAGGCTTTGGTTGAGGGTCCTAATCGCCTTCCTGTCTAGGTCTGAGCGCCCTGGCAGTATCCTAAACCCACAAAATCCATGAATATACAACAGAAATCAAATACCATACTGCATCGGCCGTCGCGCAGGATAAACCGGGTCACCCTATCTGCTGCACATGGCAGGGTGGATAGGCGAAAATATGCTACTGCCAATCACTCACCCTCATTCGGTCTCCCCAATATTAATCCCCGAGCAGATAATGCTCACTCAGGTTTCAGTAGCCCGAAGAGCAACCTGACACAAGCCCGAGGACGCAAGACGCTCTGTGTTGGAGCATGGAATGTGCGCACACTGCTGGATCGATGCAGCTCTAGCGGACGGCCAGAACGGCGCACTGCACTGATCGCGATTGAACTGCGTCGCTATGGGATCGACGTAGCAGCCTTGAGCGAGACGAGACTTGCGGACCAAGGTAAGTTACGGGAAGCAGGTGCCGGGTACACCTTCTACTGGATTGGTTACCCGACAGACAGTGCTCGGGAGCATGGTGTCTGTTTTGCCGTCGCTGATCGCATCAACGCTCTGATGATAGGCGAACCGCACGGTATCAGCCCTCGAATGCTGTCTATGCGCCTGCGACTCGGCCGAGGTAAGCGTGCTACATTTGTTAGTGTTTATGGCCCAACTATGTGTCACACTGATGATACAAAGGATCAGTTCTATGGTCAACTGTCCGCCACAAACCGGTCGGTGCCGGTGAGTGATCGACTGTTTGTGTTGGGTGACTTGAACACTCGAGTCGGGCGCGACTCGGTAGCTTGGCCGGGAATCATCGGACCCTACGGCATTGGTTCAATGAACGAGAACGGTAATCGTTTGCTCCGCATCACGACGGCAGCCACCGAGACGATTGGTGTCAAACGTCAGAAACGTTTAGACTGGTTCGACGACAACAATGCGGTTATCGCCGAATTGGTATGAGAGAAGAATACCGCGTTTGCTGCCTCCACAGTGGACCTGGGCAATGATGCGAAGAAGGCAGCGTTCCGAAGTATCCGCCGTCAACTGGCCGAGCCTGTTCGTGGAATCAACGACAACTAGTGGATTAAACAGGATGAGCGAATACAGGGTTTCGCAGATTGTCAACAGCATAAGCATTTCTGAGATTCGCTCAACGCGATATTCCTTCCATCCATCCAGTCTACTAAAGCACTGATGGACGTGGATACCGGCTGTTCGTGCACCCAGCCAGAGGATATCATGAAGGTCTGGTTCAAGCTGTTTGGCAGGTTACTAAATCGTCCTGTTACCATTGATTGGGTGACCCTGAACAGCCTGACGCAATAGGCCATCAAGCCTTCACTTGCTCTCGCTCCGGATTTACTAGATTTTCAGAGAACGATTGGTCAACTTCGCAACGGGAAGGTCGCGGGTGAAGATGGATTACCAGGCGAAATCCCGAAGAATGGCGGGCCGGCGTCGGAACGTGCACACCTCCAGCTGGTTCACTCTATCTGGGAGCAGGAGGTGATACCATAGGATTTCAAAGATGCTGTGATAGTACCTTTGTTTAAAGGTAAGAATATCAACCAATGTCCCGACAGCTATCTGCGCATCAGTCTGCTGAGCTGCACAGGCAAGGTGCTTGCAAGAATCCTTGTGAACCGGTTGAATACGGATGTTTCGGAGACCAATGTTTCTGAGGAGCAATGCGGATTCTGGGCGAATCGGAGTACGATCGACCTGGTGTTCGCTGTTTGACAGCCTCAGGAGAAGTGTCGGGAACGAAACCAGCCCCTGTATGCCCTTTTGGTAGGTTTCACCAAGACGTTCGATTCCGTGAGTCATTAGGCGCTTTGGACGACGCTTGGTGAGTGTGGATGTGCAGATAAGTTCATCAATTTGATTAGATTGTTGCATATGGGCATGAGGGCGAAGTTTCAGTCGTGTGGATCTACCTCTGATGATTCTGACATTGCCACCGACGTGAAGCAGTGCTGAGTGCTAGCCTTAGCCCTATTCAGTTTATATTTGCCTGCCGTGCTAATAGTTGCTTTTCAGGATTTTGGGGAGGACGGCGTTGGTGTAGAGTACCGGACGGATGTGCGCCTGTCGAATATTCGACGCTTCGGCGCCCCAACCCGGTTAC
Organism: Paragonimus heterotremus; assembly: GCA_013368495.1. Taxonomy (NCBI): domain Eukaryota; kingdom Metazoa; phylum Platyhelminthes; class Trematoda; order Plagiorchiida; family Troglotrematidae; genus Paragonimus; species Paragonimus heterotremus. Next base: position 33,909 of record LUCH01017352.1, read on the forward strand.
ACACCTCGGTGATACGCACGCTTTTGTTTGCAGATGACAGCGCGCTGTTCGCACATAGCGAGGACGAACCACTGCGACTGGTCACGGCTTTCGCGACCGCGGCATTCAAGTTTGGATTGGATATCAACACAGGTAAGACTTTGTCTTTCTTTTAGCCTTCTCCGGGTGGAGGTGCTATCTGTACACCGTCAGCCCAAATCCGTGCTGGTGAAGACGTTGTCAGCAGCTGCACAGACTTATGCTACTTGGGCAGCAATCTGTCCACCGATCTGTCCGTGGACCGCGAGTTGAGAGGTCGTGTGGCAAAGGTTAGTACTGCTTTCGGACGTCTTGAAAGACGTGTTTTGAAGAACCACTGGCTGAAGCCGAGCACTAAGCTGTTTGTCTACCGCTCAATGGTGCTGTCTATACTGCTGTACGGCAGTGAGACGTGGACATTGTATCAGCGGAACGTGCGCTATCCGGATCGCTTTCATTTGCAATGTCTAAGACGCATCTTGGGTATTCGGTGGTCGGACATGGTTCCGAACACTGAGGTACTGCGGCGAGCGGACATGAACGGGATGGAAGCGTTGCTGATGTTGAATCAGGTTCGTTGGCTGGGTCAAGTCCGTCGGATGGGCGATGACCGTATCCCGAAGCAGGTGCTGTATGGACAACTGAGATCAGGTAAGCGAAATCCTGGTGGTCTAAAGCTGAGATGCCAAGATGCTGTGCAGGTAATTTTCAAGTTGTAAAATTGATTTTAGATGTTGAGAAGACTTGGCGTTGAACCGGACTGCTTGGAGGAATACAATTCGGACGGGCGTCCGCGAGTTCAACGAGCAGTTATTGCGCGGCCGAGAACGAAAGCGCGCGTTACGCGAAGGAACCATCGGTGCCATAGGTCGTGGTGACATGACTATATGGCGTTGCGATGTGCGCGGCCGCGAATGCGCTGGCCGCCTTGGCTTAGTATGTCATCAGCTTACTCATAGTGCACCGTCGGCGAAGAGACAAGGAGTACGCTAGGTTCAGGTAGGTCTTATCAGCATATCCGTTCTGTTTTTTGTTAATGATTGCATCGACCAAGACCATGGTCGTTTGACAACTAATCTGCTCCTCTTTCCAGAAACTTCGGTGTCTGTGATCTTCTACCTATTCTTTTCCTAGGCTTTGTTGGTGTATTGACTGATGAATCGTTCGCTTGATCTTTTCGTAGTTCAACTTTGAGTTTTGTTTTTCAACTTTATCCTCTCTGGAATGCACTAGCATGCACTCGTATATTGAAATACTTCTTGTATTACATTTCACACATCTTTCTCCCTGGTATACATCTTGCCATTGCAGTCTCTCTCACTGTTTATTTTCCGAGAGATAAGGATTTCCTTTCCGTGCTAGCCATTCAATTGGCTAACCAGCATTGGCCAGCTGGACACAAAGGCCTCATTCACGCACCTACTGGTCTTATTTCTTCGGGTTTACACCGGATACGTGGTGTGTGAGTGGAACCGCAAGTGGTTCAGCGCAAGCCACTTGCGGTGATGGTTTAAAGCGCAGGCGTCCTTTGACTTCGGTCACTGTGACAGGTTAATCTGTCTCGGATGCCACCAACCATACACTGAAGGACAAATTATTTTCTGTGGGTCACTGACTTAGACGGTTCAAACAGTTCTGTTAAGTCATCACATCTTTCGGGCACTTTAGAACTCCCTAGAACCTTGTTTCCTCTGCCTAAAGCAAAGTGCGTGATTTGACTACACTGGGTAGTTCGAGAACGTGGGTGGATCCTTGTGGAACGCCTCTGTTGGCGAGGAACCACTCCAACAGCTGTTCATTCACATTTACGTTGCATCTAAGTCGAAATAGATAATCCCCAAATCAAGTGAGCAAACAATCAACACGATCATAACTACTGAGTTTTGACAGCAAAATAGAATGATCAATCTTATGAATCTATGAACCTACGTACGGTGCGTTGAAGGAAATTTCTTATCGCCACAATGCAGTGGTCGTCGTAGGGGGCTAAACTAAATGGTTTGAAATTCATATGGGTTGACGAACTGACATCGTGCCTGTTGATCGATTTAAATCAACGTCAGAAAAATAGATAATCCTGACTATGTTACTGACGCATACCCAGAAATCAATACTATTCAGATACAGTCAAACGAATAAACGCCAATAGATGGTCTATCTCTCAACTATGAATCTACAGCGGAAATTAGAACTAAATCACATATATACACGCGATTCGACGATCGTCTCGTTTTTAACTGAATATCGCGCAGCATTTCCATGGGAACTGCAGATGAGGTATAACGTAAAAACCCGTCATTGGGCACTGGTTGATGAGTTGCTTACCTTACATCCATAGCATCTCAGTGAGCATGAGGTCAAGCAACGAACTGACAGAAAAATGACAAATTAGTAATCGCTGTCGTTCTACATTTATTCGGAAATCCAGTTCAGCTACGTGTAACCGTAAAAAATTTTAATCAAACGTTCCGTCAGCATCGCTTTAATTAAAAAAGCTGTTTGCTTGTATCGACGCTGTCACCTCACCCTTTGTTGGCGGCATCCGTTTCCGGATTAGCTTGTCACAGTGACGGGCGAAAAAGCACGCTTTCGTGTAACCATCAACATAAGTGGCTTATGCTGCGTCACTTCCGGTTCAACCCATACACCACCTATTTAGTAAAATGCGAATGAGTAAGATCTACAGGCGTGTGCGTGAAAGCCTTTGAGGTCTAGCCGGCCAATTCTGATTAGACAGATGATAAACTAGTATGGAAGTGAAACCTTTATCACTCAGGAACAAAAAGTAGACTCAAATTACAACTGAATATATAATGCAAGAACTAGTTCAGTATGAGTATATATTGTTACACTCTAGATGGGTAAAAGTAGAGAAGTAAATATTTTAGGTTGGATCGAAAAACAGCCAAGACATTCGTCAAATAATGTAACAACAAAGCTGAAGAAAAGTAGGGATAGAACACCACACTAGTTCAGGCTTATAAAAAGGGCGGCGACTGATTTGCGAAGCGACAGCGATCGTGGGTTGTTACGAACAAAGGTACAACCTACATGAGCAGGATGTTCTCACCCCCTCACCCTCTTGTGCCTACGTTGATGACCTACTAATCCGAGATGGCCGTCGCATTTGTGGCCGCATCCGTCGCGACACCACATAATCATGTCACCGGGATTTATGGCATCTATGGTTCCCTTACGTGCCGCGCGTCTGAGTTCACGGCTACTCGTATATCGCTCGTTGAACATATGGACGGCCATCCGGATGGTACTTCCGCAGACGATCCAGTTCAACACAGTCTTCCCATGATCCAAGATTGTTAATACACCACAAAAGATCTATTTGGATTAGATCCTGTTATCTCAACTTCTGGCCACCTGGATTTCGCTAACTTGGTTTTGGTGGCCTGTACGGCTACTTTGGACTTCATTCGCCGGTCCTCCCACCGGGGTGTCCCGGCTGATGAAGCTGGGTGTGTATCAGCACAGATTCATCTATGTCCGTGTTCGCCTACCAAAGTACTTCAGTGTTCTAAACTGTGTCCTATCATCGAACGCCCAAGTCGGAAGCGGTGTGATACCGTTTATTCCACTTTTACGGTGTCCAAATCTAACTGCCGTAAAACAGCATATTGACAGTACTATTCACTGGAAGACAGGCAACTTCACTAATACTCACGATCACTCACACGTACGCATTGTGGCCACACGAGTACAAACTTATTGACATATCACGTGCACTCTGAAAATACACACTGACTCAACAAGAAATGTCCTTACCAAGCCTGTATGCGCTTTCCCACTATCAGCTTTTTACATTTACCGAACAAGGATGTTTTTTTTGGAAGGATCTTGCACATTTCCTTACTGATCTATACCTATCCATTCGTGATTGTTCCAACTATTATAAGTGTACTGCTTTTGGCTTCTCCCTTTTGTTGACACAAGTCAGTTAGGAATCAGGGGTTAGGAAGCTCAAATCACGAGTAATTTTCTCTCTAGAACAAATACCATAAATTAAGTACAATTGTTTGCATTTGCGACGGTCATTTGCCGCTGGAGGGTATCGGCTACATTAGCCGTACGAACTGGTTACGGTTAAATCATCTGGGTCCAAAATGTGTAATTTTTTAAGAGTTGTTTCAAAGCTACATTAAATAATAAATTTGGACTTGTTTGCGTTCAGCAGTCAGAAGTATTCAAGGAAAATTTTCGTTAAGGTTTCACACAGGATTCTCATTTCATAGAGTCAATAAACCAGTCAACCGACGATCACTCAACTATTCTCTTCGAAAAATGGTTTAGGCCAAATTAGGAGAATGACGTGCAGAATTGTTGATGGCAGGTTAAATTAAACTTAGTTTATGAACATAGCTATTTCAGACCGAATCATTGTTTTGTATTATTGATCTGGCAGAAGTTAGCAAAACCCAACAGGCTACCAAAGCAGGAAACTTTTGTTGGTGGGGGATTAGCATGAGGAACAACACGTTGATAGATACAAAGAGAGGAGAGAGATTAACTGCAAAAGACGAAGATGGGTGGATGTGTTCTGTGACGTTTCAAATTCACATAAGAATCCGTTGTCAAGCGCAATTGTCAGGCGAAGGTACAGCCTAAGTACACCAGCCGATTCCAATTATTTATTACCGTATAACTACGTTAGTCACACCGTGTTCACTGTGTGTTCCTTCAGCTTGAACCAGTACATTCACTCTTGCCGCAAGCACGTAGCGCGCACGAATGTGATCAAAAAGTAGAGAGTAAAATTGCGCAAACCTGACTGTAGCAATTTAGCCACGTGATTCGTGGAGCACAACTGTCCCAGGACGGTCGAGACACACACACACGTGCGCACGAAAGATTAGTCGGGCCACCACAAAATGCACGAACCAGACAGGACACAACAATACAGACTAGCTACTGATTAGGTGGTGCAACATTATGTTCTGGTTCCGTCCTATTCAATTAAGTTTTTTAGTCGTTTATACGTGCGAGAATTGAAACTGAAGGCGTTATTGTACAATAAATTATAGGCGTCTTGGTATCCAAAGTGAGTGAAATAAAATGTGTTATACTCATGAAATTGTGATCCGTTGACGAGGAGAGCCATTCGAAAAACCAAAATGCTCGTTTTAGATTACACCATTTAGGTCATGGTGTAGTGCACACCAGTTAAAATACGAACTAGTTTTCAGCACAAGCGACGAACTGAATGTACTTTTGAAAATACTGATACACTTAGATCCCATCTATGCTATGGAACCCGAGTAAACTTCAGGTAAATATTTTTATAAACGACTGTCTGCACACTGCTAGGGAATAAGTCAGTTAGTGGATACGCAGAAACGCCAGTGGCCTTGAAAAAATTGTCTCGTATAATGTGTTTCACACTGAAAACTAATTTTACTTGATGTGGTGAAGTGGTTCACTCAAAGTATTCCCTTCGCAATAGTCTGTTTCAATTTTCACGTGAGATACGCCCATTTATGCTGGCATGATTCGATGCAGGCATGACATGTTTTGAATGCTTGGTTAAGCTGGAGAACGATTTTCAATTCATTCAGTAGCTGAAATACCTACTGGTCAAGTCAAACAATATGATGATCGTTTAACTTGGATTCACGTTCTTTGACAAATGTAAACGCAACAACTTTATGACACACCTTCAATTTATCCGGTCAACTAACTGGTAAGATATCATCCAATATGTTTGAAGTTTGTCGACATTTTTAATTTGATGATTGTGTATTGTCAATAATGTAAGTAATCGTTATGCATCAGCAGGCATTGCATGCTTTGTTTTCGAGAACGTATGTGACAAGAACGTCAAAATACAGAATGTTGACATGCCTAAAATCTCAGCTGATCTACTGTAAAACAGCGTGTACAATCTCATAGTTTTAAAGTAAGCTTGTTGCGGATAGGTCTGTCGTAAAAGTGATTGAGCAAGACACATGCTGACTGTGATCCATTTCTTTGTTTCTTAACAATTTCCACCTAATGGATTACCACTGTTTAAACTGACAAACAAGACCACTCATCCCTGCCTTATATATCAACTTGCTTAATCACTCGAGGATGATCAAGAAATCATTCCATCAACCAAACCTTGTATTGGTCTGAGAAGCGACGACAATCATTTAATTGTTTGCACACGGTCCAAACAGTATCGCAAACACTGTGTGGACAACCAGGACTGCTGCTGAAGGTTTTCTCGTGAGTGACAGAAAAAATACTCACCAAATGCATCAAGGATGCTGCAGTTCCCTCCCATAACGATTGATAGATTTATTGTCTGACAGTATTGCTTAATCCACGTTCGAAGGGCAGGAAATTCAGTCCGCCAATCAGCTCGTTGGTCACTCAGTGGCAGGCTCACCAAGTCATCCCGTTTTCAGCCTGGCAACACGACAGATTTACGCTGTCTTGTGTGTTCTTGAGACGTCCAGGGTGGGTTGACTGCAAGTACCGTTATCTCTACTTCATTTGACAGACAGCTGCGCATTAAAAAGGCAAGAAATGCGTAACGTTACGTTTCTACTGTCTGTAACCAGGAGAAACCATGCAGCGTTTTCCCTTGGATTACTGATATACATGAATTATTAATTGTTGTTTGATGGTTCTATTATACCTACGGAAGAGGTGGAGAATATTGGCAGTGGAACATAAATAGTTGGTCAAATGGTTCAGTGTTAAAGCAGAAAGTAAAAACGGTGGTTGTCAGTCAACTGAAAAATACAATAAACCGTTACCAACTGTCAAGTGACTGACTTCATATAAATCCAAGGGAATTTTCGGTTCACCAAAAGTTGATGTACTATATATATATGTATAATTCAGTACCTATTAGAAAACTATAAGACATATATACACTACATTTTTTGAATACAAATCTCCCAGCTGTAGTTGAGCTTATTGGTTTCGTTGTGGTGGTTTTTAAATCCTTCTGAAATAAAACCGAATAATTTAGTGTTTGAAATAAACCAAGGGCTTGCAAGAAATATATTATATCAAGTCATTGATTATCAATTAAGCTGAACAGATTTCAGCAGTAATAAAATCGGATGAGTACACAATTCGGCATCCACTGATTGTGTCGCTGTTAATAACAAATAATCTCATTGTCATACAAATAAGAATGAGAGAAGAAGGGGGTAATAATTAAAACTGAAATGTATCTACAACTAAGTTACTGAGAAACTCCGTTTTGGAGTTTCGACAATCAAGTTAATACTGTGCCCGTTTGATTTTAATTGGTAAGTAGATAGCTTAGCTAAAATGACCTCGGAAATATTTTCTAAGACGTATGTTTTGAAGAAGAGAGTAATCAAATACACAGGAGAGAAACAGTCTATTAATCTATCATGGAACACTTAAGCCACTCCATTCAAAGAGGCAAAATCGTCTCTTGAAATACAACCTCGAACAAGTGTGCTGATCACCAGTAATGAATGATCCTATACAGTACAAGGCGTTGAATCTTCGTTTACTCTTTCCATGCTCTTGCTCTGTACACCGCACGACTGTTTAAACTGTTAGGGTTTACAGTTTTTCCTTTTTTTGCGTCGACTACTTATGAATCAGGTCTGGTGCGAACCCTGTTTCACAAAGTCCGACCAGTTTGCACCGATGACTGCCTGCAAGAAAAGAAGGAGATCGAAGGAAGTTTTACTGACAAAAGGTCATAAAAGTCCAACCAAGATTGCCATGTGTACGGTCCATAAGAAACAGGTTTTTCTGAACCTGCCTGTCAAAGCTGACTGGATCACAATTGACTTCAGTCGAAAATTACAGTCTGTCCTAATTCGTACACACCCTACGGTTGTCACTGCCAATTAGGAGTGTTAGTCAGCTTGTCCATAACCGTGATCTATCGAAATGTTTTGTTTCTCACAAAATTATCACTTCACTTTTAGTTGCGGTGACTCCAGTAGCGATAGAACAGATCGGTGCCTATGACAAGGAGTGACCGAACATCTCCCAAAATGGTTGTTGTGGTCAAGGACGTAACAGACAATGATAGTAGAACGAGTGGACCAAAACCCCACCACGTCAGTTGCGAGGCCTGTAACAGAAACAGATCACTCTATTGGCCTCGATAACTTGTTTGACGTGTTATTGTGCAACGGGAATCCGCAGTTGCTCGCGTCCTCGGATGCAGTGTTACCCAAAACTCGCCGTTCGGTCCTGTGTACGGATAATTCATGCAATTCGTCCGGCTCGGAAATGATAGCAGTACTTCTTTCACATGTAGCAAAATCGATAGCCGTTTCTGTTGTCGTTGTTGTTGTTGTTGTTGCTGTTACCCGGATGTCTTACATGTTCTAAGGTTTTATGTTTATGAATGAAGAGAGCAATCGGGACGTCAACATGTCGTGATATGTCTCCTTTCACAAAGGAAGAACTGGATCAAGGAGATACAACGGTTGAAATTATGAAGACTTTTCAAACTTCCATTGTAAAGACAACTGCACAATTATCTGGTTTCCTCCGGTGGGATTGTCCATTGCGACATATCTATCAGTTCTCTATTGTTCTTGGAATTTCCTTTCAAAAACAGTGTTAACTATATACTGAAATTTTAATTCAGCATTCTATTAAATCGTTTTATTGACGCAGTTTTAATGATTTGTTAGGACTATAATGTATTCAGCGGTTTCCGTTAAACAGTCATATTTTTCATATTTTTTGTAACTGTCATTGTTTTGAGACTGTTTTCAGACTCACCAATAACTGGTCGGTGCACTTTCGGTTGATCCGTCAAGCTAACAGCATGTCCCATGTTGCTGATTTATGTAACTTCATTTGTGCACATCGGAACATGCAGCATTGTGTGTCCTCAAATGAATCACGTGTTTTGTGACAGTAGCAATTCAGTCTCAAAGTACTTACTGTAAATTGTAAACGTGCGAAATTTGACTTCTGCTTTTCAACGAGATTTTTGAATATGATTATGACATATTGTTTTATATTACATTTGTCTGATTGTGTGCTCCGATAGCTGTTTATAGCTAGATTGGTTTACACTGCACATATTCGAGCAATTTTCCTGTTAAGAAATGATGAGGCCTTTTATAGAAGGAACGAACAAATTCATTGTCAAAGGATGTCACAGTGAGAAGATTGCAGGTACGTCAATCGAAAACCGATGAGAAGCGGCTCTGCTGCATGATTGCTGCATGACTGAAAAGTAATTTGTCACTTGTATTGTCAACGATGACAGTGCCTCACTTTGCGACGATAGTCGATTTGGCGAATAGGAGAACCTCTTCTGAACACACCACGCGGTATCTGTAACCTAACTGTTACAACTTCAACCGTTGCCAGGAAATGTTAATGTGGTGCTTTAGAATGTCCACTCCAAGCCAATATGCTCATGCGCAAGCTCAAGTGGAAAGAATCCATTATTGTACATTACGTAAAAATGTGGACACTTCATCCCCAATACGCAAGTTGCACTACACGAATCGGACAACATTTGACATTTTCTGAATACTTAATTAGTGGGATATGCAGATTAGCCTCTGTGCTGACAAGCCAACTGCATCTCGACTCCAACCAGTCAGTAAATGAACGACAACAAGTTTGTACCGGTCGAGCAGAAACAAAACGAACCCAAGAATATTCAATCAACCCAATGGAAATGAAAAAATCTCCTTCCTACAAAAAGATTTACATTCATCATCTAGTACCTAATTATAAGCCGACCGTTGAAAACTGGCCAATGAGCAGATTGATTTATTTGAGGTTCGTTCGCTGATTTTCATAAAGCAGCATTCGGATCCATATTCGCCTCATCCATGTCTATTTCCTGTTAGCCTACATAGCAGTGCAGACTCATGAGTAAAACTACGTCGTTTATGCAAATGTTCCTTTAGTGCTTTACAGCAGAATGTAAGGAAATTGAGCAAGCAAAGACTAGACACAACTGACACACTAATTAACATGATTGGCAGCTGACTCCGTCAATACTATCGTATCTGTTTTACTAAGTTCTTTGGTGGCATCAATCATGCGCCAAGGAACCGCCCTAAAACATAAATGTTTCAGCCGTTAGTCGTACGTGAGCCAGCTGACAATCAGTCTGAATATTCAGGCGACATTTGTTTAAACGTGGTGTCCCAGAACCAAAAGTCAATGTACCGTCAGTAACGATGGTGAAATTGGCATAAACCACTCGGTGATCATGCCACAATTTGACAGTGTAAAATCTTATTCGTATCCTAATGGCACAGCTCAAAAGATCTAGGTGGCTTGTTGATTCTTCTTGTTTATCAAGATGTTGCTTATCTCTAGCCCTGGAAATCAACCTCAGTCAAGAATACTATGTGTGTGTATGTGTATGGGACACGCTGGCATCAAGAAAGGGTATTCATGACAGGCATAACGCAATATCAACGACCGTGTTACGGCTCAAAAGTGCAACTGGAGTTTGATATAGTAATGCAACCAATTTTCAATCTGTTCATCTAGAAAACGCTGTCAATCGGATACTGACAGAAGATTCACTCGAAGACTAGGGGCAACCGGTTTGACTTTCACCAGTGGCTTACTAATTAGTAAGGTTAAGTGTTTTAATACAACCCCTTGGTCGTGGGCAATGGAAAATCAACAGCGCAGAGGCCAACACAGTTACCCTCACAAATCGTGGCCGCAGCTCAAATCCTGGCTGTGGAAATAATACACATCGCTGACGAATTTTAACAAAAATGAAACTCATATCTAGTGCTTTTTCCAAAATTAGCCGGAGTAAAAGTCTACGTAACTTCAGAGTATGTGGTCAGTAATGAGTGACAGTCAGTTTACATCTATTAAACGAGCCGAACGCGCTGTACCAGCTGAGCTACGAAGTCACGCTTGAAGATCGGTATTTTTTTAACTCAGCCGCTCACCCATCCCTCTGCTTCATATAGAACCCACCAAGTAGTCCACAGAATCCGTTGACCCGCCAGCATATCTCAAGCAGTTCAAGCTGGAATTCGGCAACGTTACTGCTGAACAATGAAACTGTTAGTCTGCTGTATAATGTTTCTGTTGCTCGTTGAAATTCAGCTGAAACCCGGAGTCTTCGCGGTTGAATCGCTCTTAAATTATCAAGTCTACCGGGCCACCCATTCGTAAATGTCAACAGGGATGTATTAATCCTTCGCTGTGGAGTTTAAAAAATAGCCAAATTAATGTAATAGATGTCAGTGTTTCACTCTGCTAAACAAATAACTACCACGAAAACTTAATATTAAACTTCACGAGCCTCTGCAAAATGTGTGGAGGTTACATAAGCAATGAAACCTGATAATATTGTTATGATAAAAATAAAACGAGCTCCTGATAGATTTTTTACTCTACTTTTTTCGAGGTATCTTGCTCATATATTTAAGTTTAAAACTGTCAAATCATCTAACAAATAACTTGACATTCTCAACAGTCAATCAAGCGATAAATATTGTGTTCACGACTAAACGGAAAACGTTCACAGCCGGCTGATTTCCAGGGAGTATTTTTGTTTCATATATATATATATATATATATATATATATATATATATATGTCTACCCTTGTGTTACAACAGCAGAAGAGTAACAAACCTGTGTGATCAATGGAAACAGCTTCACTAGTAATGTTCGCAAACTTCTACAACATAGGGCGGGAAAAAGTTTAAAAATTTTGTACATGTAGACAAGACTATAAGGACATCCCGTTTTTGAGTTGATTTTATAAGTCTGCTGTCTAGAGCAATACTGTTTCACATGTCAAGGTTTCATCTTTTCTAAATGCTCAAGAGTATTTTCCTCTATTCTTGTCGTAAGTGTTTTTATCGCAATTATGTCAAAAATGCCAGGAAGTAAAGTGTAGGGACAGGTCCCGTATGTCACAAGCATACATCACCACAAACAAGTATACTTTTACCACTGAAGGTGAAACTATACAGGTTGGAAAGGTCGCATGATTGGCTTTGGGTTACTAACCACGGTTATATCTATCAATTAGTAACACCTATCTACTGAATAGCGCACTCAAACGTGAAACTAGTTAGAGTTCTCCTCAGTCTCATCCAGTCACGTGGTTGTAACTTGATCCAGCCCCAAAATAGGAGTTAATGATACGTATGCAAAACATGTTTCAGAAAACCATTGCGCTACCACATTAATCGAAACCTGTCATAGTTTATTCGTTAGTTGACACTACTTCAGGTAAACAGCCAGAAAAGCGGAACTCCAAGCTACTTTTACCGAATAGGATACACATAGAACAGTCGGATCGACTTTTAATGTAGCCCTCGGTGCTTCAGCACTTAAAGCGATGCTCAGGTCAGAAGGTTTCAAAAAAATCTGCAAAACGTATGCCGCAACATTTGTTTCCTAACATACTAAGAAATAGTGAATGTGCCCCACTAATCGTTATCAAATTCGCCGCATATACATTAGATTGTACGTTGAGTTTCCTAACTTCATCAGTCTGGATGTACAAGCAAGACTGAGATACTGTTATACAACCTCCTAAAGCCTGGATCATGTTACAGTAAGCAAGCTGTCAAAAATTTGCTGGATTTCTGGCGTTTTCTGAGAGACCAAGTTGACTGAACTGGCATGTTTGAATAACGGAAAACATTTGGCCACTTTATTGTTTAATTGGAAGGTTTGAAGCGAATTATTGCTCCCTATGTACATTGGACTGCCCTGTTTAGGTAACAGAGTGGAAAACATAAACGGGATACGTAATGGAAAGGCTGCTTGTGATTTTTTGGAGATCGGATTTGAAAATGATCGAAACATGATCTTGATCTCGACCCAGCTGTGAATCTCTGGAGTCTGACGGTTCAAAAGTCACATAGGACTGTTAAATTACACAGTTTAGAGGATGACCATGATAACTCCTATAGAGTATAATACAATAAGTTAGAAAAGATTACCTATGTATGCGACGATTAGACCAAAGTTTACGTGCGAAATTAAAGGAGTATTTTCAGGGAAACTTATCGGCGGGCAGTATGTGATCTTCAGATCCACAATGAAAATGACTCCGCTCGTTCGCAGGAAACCAATCAGCCCTCGGTTTCCTCAGCTAACACGGTGGACAGATTCCCGAAAATGGCAGGACTGCTCACTCGAACTCTGCCAGAACCGATCACCAATGGTCATTGAGTGGTATCATTGGTTGTGAAGCATTTTTCAAATAGATGTCTGTTTTTGCATCATATGAAGTGGTGGTGTAAATCTGCTTTCGGACGGAGAAGGAATGAACCGTACAGTATCGTTCCACGGAAATAGAATGCTCAATATTCATTTAGTTTTTCTTACAATTTTTCGTATGTGTGCTGAAAATCACCGAGTTTGACAGCATTTTTACGTTTTCTAATGAAAGATGACTTCGTTCAATAGAGTTTAGATTGGCGTTACCGAAGCTAGCTTTATAAACGTAGTGACCGTGGTTTGGTTGCAGGTTCTACCGAAGATGAATATCACTTCGCGGGTAACTCGAAATTTGGTCCTAATTTTCCTCGGTGTCATTGCCTATTCATATTTTTGTCCTATTGGTGCTTTGTGCGTTATAAATTTACTTACAATTACTGTTATTCGTTAGCGAATAACACACTATTTATATATTTATATATACTATTTATATTGTACCGTTTAACGCACCTATTTGGCCCATTGATATCTGAGCAAATACCTGTTCAGTTCCACTATTTACTAGCTTTATACTCTGCTCTGTTTGCCTACCGTTTTGTTTTATATAACGCCATCACTTGCGTTTTACTTCACGATGACACGCTCGAAATCCATCAGTATCGGTGGTTAAGAAATATCGAGTGTATGTGGCCGTTTCGGCTGTCGCAAGACTGTTCAGAACGGTATGCAGTGCCAGACATG
>LUCH01017353.1:0-47125 GCA_013368495.1 Paragonimus heterotremus
TCGTGATCACTCAAACCGTTGGTTAGAGACGCTATCCGAGATGGCGATGTGTCGCAGTCAATGGCGCACCTGTATCCATACCATTTCTAGTTTCTCCGGTTAGTCTTCTTTTATTAATTCTCAACCTTCTTAGTGACGTTTTCTTCTAGGATATTCCTCGTCACTGTTGAGGTGAGCGGCGGCCCGAGCCACAGTACCTTTTGGTCAGGCTCATGGCTGTCATGATGATGATGAGAATAAACTAAAGTGAACGAATCGACGAGATTTTGCCTACACATCGAGTATCAACAAAACATTTTAAGTGACTGACTACAGCACACCGCTCATCCAGCTGCGTAATCCGGGGTCGCACTTCGCTTAGGTGACATTGGACTGGTTTATTTTCGGAGACCTTTTAAATAATGCTTCGAAAAAGGAACGTTAAGGTGATTTGGTTCAATCTCAGAGGTTTGAATGCAACGCATGGAGAATTCACTTGCAACAAGCTGCTGGCACCTCAGTTGCCGGACTTGTCACTGTTGAACAACGCATCATTCGTTGTACTCAGTAGATTCCCAAACGTCTGAGGTAAAAATGCTAAGAGTACCCAAAATTACCGTTCTGCGCGTTCATAAAACCCTTCTCTTTTACCAAGCTGAGCGATTCCCTTTGCGCTGATCGGCACAAAACAGTTGTGACTCTTTTATTGAGGGCTATCTATCGTTTTCATTTGGAGGCGCGTTCTCTTGGACTCCGATTTAAATGCCCGTACAAGATTAATGACACTTTACAAGTGCACACTATAAACCTGTGACAAATTGAAAAAGCTATAGCCCCACATCTGACGACAACCATTTTCTGAATGCTCTCGTCCAACAAAAATGTTTACCCAATCGTGAACATTATTACGCTAGTAGAGAGCTTGCGAACTGGGAGTACGCTACTGTTTTCAAATCAGGTAGCAGTTTTGACTCTGGTTCTGGATAACCAACAATACGTGGACAAAGTGAGTTTCTGCCGCACAGTCAACCTGATAATATTGTGTTGATGGAGAAGAAGATTTGCCATGAGTTGCAGATTTTGTCTTGTTGAGGTACATAACCAAAAGACAATACAAGTGTGTGAAGTCTACAGGTGGTATGACACCACGGTTATACGGATTATCGAACACTTACAGGCCAAAAATATCGCCACAACCAGTCCTTACGATGTTAGGTTCGCCATATCACAAACATTGGCCTAGTGGTTAACCGATGTTCTGCACTGAATACGCACACGTGTACACACAGTTTACTCGGATAGACGCATTTGAGATGTGTGAAATTCCGGATCGTGCATCCCATAGGAAGGCTTAGTTACGCACTAGCAGTGACGAAGCAGTCGTCGCACTTCACGGGATAGTTCAAAGCTACCGGGGGGGAAGATGATCACAAGTTTGCTATTCACATCTTTCCCATCAGTCACTGGACTTTTCTCTTCATCAGCGCAGAAGGAAGGCATACGCTGCGATATGTTAACATTTCGTTTACTCTCATCAGTGGCAAACGTAAAACATGCAGGTTATACATGACAGACAATTAGAGATAGACAGAGTATGGACACGCATACAATCACACCCCGTATTATGTCATCACCACCACGGCTGACCACTCTGTCTCACACGCTGTCCATCAGTTCAATTGCAATTGAAGTGACGTTTACATACGCAGAACAGGCCGACAGCTATCTCAGCGAGTGGCAGAACACGTTCCAAACTGGTTAAAACAGATCATGACAACAATCTGAAACCGGTGAATCTGTTACTCGAAGCCCCGCATCATCGGTTGCCAGACACCCCATGATAACCGGTCACCAGGTTGATCCCCTTAAATCATTCAAAAATATTGCTACGGCATCAGAGCCCGAAGCTACTGGCCTTTAGCGAAGACGTGCTGATCAGAACTCACCAGCCGCCGTTATGTGCACAAAAGTGGTTGAAGCAACCTATAGGGTTGCCGTGGTGGTGATGACATAATACGGAGTGTGATTGTATGCGTGTCCATACTCTGTTTATCTCTAATTGTTTGTCATATATAACTTGCATATTTTACGCTTGCGACCGATGAGAGTAAACAAAATATTACCATATCGCAACATACGTCTTCTTTCTGTGCCGATGAAGTTATTAAAGGGAACCCAGTGTTTCAAGGACTTCTCTCTGTTGTCCTGTTAAGTACGGGTATGGTGAAAACGTGCGCGTGTCTGTGCGACAAACCCGTTTGCATGATTCATCACCCGTGGCACGCTAGGACACCTGTAACCTTGTTCCCGTATATCTCTGACTGGATGAGGTTATTTGACTTTTTTGAATAGACAAGTGATGGTCAGCCTGGTTACGCTTGTGTGTGGACATTCCACAATCTACTGTCCTACCGTATAGTTGTGCCCACATGACGCTGCCTGCAGTTCTTATTGTACATTTTCCCCCTTGCTACAATACAACACAGCTGCACAATTGTACCTATCCTCTACATTCACGGTACAGCAATTGCAAAGTCCATTGGTTACAATACACAGGCTACTTTACAAACTGCCGTTTGGATCTTACAGGATACAACACCCTCACAATCCCTCTCTTGAGTCGCTTCACCTGTTCACAAGCAGTCAAACGAGGATGTAGCTCTCAAATGCACGTACACCAACTGTCTAAGTTCATTCAATAGGTTCTCAGAAGTTGGGCGGTTGGTTAGTTGAATAAAACTTCACATCTTTTTTCTAACTGAGACCTGGGCCTCAGCGGATATCACTGACAAAAAACTGGGCGTCTCTGGGCACTGGGTGTACCGGGCCGACTTCGTCCAAGGGGTAATGGTGAGTTCGACGATCTTCCACATTCAGTATCCAACGTATACAGTCATCGAAGAATTTCGATCCACTGACAGGTGTGCTATTCTGTGACTCCGGTTAGTAATGATCAAACAGAACACATTCCTAGTGGGAGATATACATCGTTTATTCTCACGCAACACATCTGAGAGTGATGCACTTCTCGAAGGCGTAAAAGAATTATAAAACTCCAGTTTTTTTCATCTGTTTATTATTTGTTAATCATTATTATGATTATTATTATTTATTTCATAACACCCACTATAAACGGGTAATGGACGACCCAAACGGACTGTACTAGTGGATTCCCTGCTTCTTCAGGAATACCGATACGGTGGAAAGCGTGTACACAAAATGTCGGCGTTCCAACGTGGCAAGTTGCTGGTTAGATCTGCCTGTTTGACATATATATGGTAGACGAGTCAGCGGTCATTAAACCGTCACTTGAACACAGTGACTAGACATTATTGACGTGACGTCCCTGTTTGCTAATATTCCGCCCGACGAAACAGTTAATAGCATTTACGAGTTTGTTGTAAGCAGTAGTGTTGCGTTTCCCATCTCGGTGATCGGATTGAAATCATTATTACTTTTATGTACACATAATGTAAGGTTCAACTTCCAGACGCATAGTTTCCGACAAGTGGACGAAGTTGCAACAGGCAGTCCGCTGCGTTCACTTCTAGCGGATTTCTTCATGGCCAAAGTAGACTCTACATTATGCGAAAGCTTGACAAAACTGGTGTTCTACAGACGTTACGTAGATGATATGCTAGCCATCTTTGAGAGCTCAAGTGAATCAAATACGTTATTCTCAAAGTTGAACCAAACTCAGCCAAACTTAAAACTGACAAGGTAGAACGAAGCGAATGACTGCCTTCCGTACCTGGACATCCTCGTTACTCGAAGATCAGACGGCGCGGTAGGAAGATCCGTCTACAGGAAGCCCACCTGGAGTGGATAGTACGTGCATTTCGAAAGGTTCTGTCCGGTGCAGAATAAGAGAAGTCTAGTCAGGATGCTTTTCCACAGATGACGGAGGATTTGCACAGAAGACAACCTACAGCTAGAGTTAGACTTACTGACAAACACTCTACAGGTCAACGGGTACCCCTTGCGATTTACTAGAAAGTACAGCAGAGCCGTCATGTTAACTGTGGAAGTGATGACGGTACTGATGAGAACGGTGTATTTAGACCTCCCGATTCTAGGGGACAGCTGGTCAACAGTGACCAGGAAGCGCCTAACAGCTGCTGTATCCAGGACTTATAACGCTGCAAAACTGTGTATAATACAGCGAACCAGAACTCCACCAGTCGCCCCGGTTACGAACAAACAGTGTACGTCTGTCACATCTCACTGTTTATACAAATATTTGTGTAGCTGCAGTATGAGCTACATAGGGAGGACAAACCGACAACTAGCTGTTCGCATTAAGGAGCATGTTCCCAAATGACTGGAAACTCAGTTAGAAAAGCCAGGCGCCCGTACAGATGCCGATGGACGGTACCCCGCATCATCGGTTGCAAGGCATGTAATACAAACAGAACATATAGTCAAAGTTCCTGACGCAGTCTCAGTGATTATACGAAGCAACTGGAAACGCAAACCCCAGTTTGCCGAGACTTTGGCTACTAAACGTCACAGTCCACCCTGTGTGTTCAAAAACAATTTATGTTGACGCTGCGGCCACCCTGGTATTTAGAATTCCCTTAATCTTTATTTCCAGTCATTGTGTCCGTCTGTTTAATCCCTTAAGCCATGACTTCTGCTCTGTGGAACGATGACTCGTTTGAAATTAGTTACATGTCCACGTGTGAGCAGAATGTACGAAATATCACCCGAAGAACATCACATGAATTGCGTCTTCTCATTGTTTTATTCAAGTTACTGATTTCATCTTATCTGGCACTGGTTGCAACAATCAGCAAGCATGTCTACAGTTCAAAACTTCAACCAAGCTGAGCCTACCAGTCTGTGAAACTGCCTTCGGTCACTTCTTTTTGAAAACAGTTCTGTGGACCAGAAGTTCTGTTTGCTTAAAAACGCAATTCAAAAGACAGACAAGTCACCTGTACCATGCAGACGGTCTACTTTCTATCCTCGCTTATTTCTTTTATGCAAAATACGCCGTGGCCCTGACTACCATTCTCATCTATCCGCGAGGAATAAACTTACAGGTATTTCAGGCAACTTCGACGCTCTCCTCAGTGTTCGAGAAGTGTAGGTAGGGATTCTGTGGACGCATTAAACACAATAAAATGGCCCGCGCGAACAAAAACTTTACTATTGTTGACATGATTGGACAGACTTTCAATATCGTAGACAGAAAACGCTTTTCGAAAGTTTTATCGGGTTAATATATTGGACTATTGTCTAAGAATAATAGTCGCATAATGTATAATGGCCTGCAGAAACATATGTTCAACATTCAGGATGTTGAGTGGGCAGGCACCAAATTGGTCACCGGCTTGCACTATGTTTCTTATGGGCAGCGGTTCGAAATTCTTTATCTCTGTCAGCTTGAATTTCGATGACTCTACGGTGACTAAATCGTTACACAATTTCTCTTTGGCATAGGCTTCGTAAAACACTTCTTTAATAGTGATCGACGAGTTCATGTCAAGTAGCTTTGCTAGCTACGCCCTGGGACATTTCTTATTAAATTATCAATAACTGAAACGATCTTCCTTTTGAGGCTGTTGGTTGCCTCTCTAGGGATTATTTTGAAGCGTCATTAGAACCTCATTTACTTAAACCCTTGTTAGATTACTGATGAGCAGTCGGGGATTTGGTTAATTTCAAGTTGAACGTCACTCACATTTGATCGTAGCCCACACATTAAGATAGACTTTCCAGTCAGCATCTTTCGGAAAGAAGCACTAGACTCGAGCTCCGCTCTCACTGGAGCTCGTCAATAGTGCATATCCTTACCACGACCAAGAGCAGAACTCCAGTCACGCTTTCGGTCGTGTCTAGTGTGAGGTCAATGGCGCAGTGGTCAACACAGTAACCTAATTAAAGCGTGTCCGGAGTTATAGACCCGGTCGTGACAAGAATATACATTACTGGAAAGCTCTAACGAAAGCGAAACTTGAGTCTAGTGCTCCATGTCAGATTCTTACATTTGTCATATTCTTGGTACTTGCTGTAATTTACAACAGCTGTGCTACACCGTTTTCAATGATTGTGTTTCAGATGAACAGATATTAGCTGGATATAGAAACAGACAAACGGACTAGATCAGTGTGATTTGCGCATGCAGCCAAGAACCTATGCACTAATCATCGAATATGGTAATTTGGTGAAAGGTATATGCTCTGTAGATGTAGATTTGCCGTTCATGAATGCACCATTAAGGGAGGACGACTTGACCTATGTAAACGAATGCTCCGCAAACAACAACTTGCTGTTCAATGGCCATAAATACAATGTCCTGCATATTAACTATCGAAAATGGGCTGACTGCCACTTTTGTGACACTTGGATCAGTGTGTGAACAAGACCTAGAGACCACAGTGATGAACAATTTAAGTGTGTCCACAAATTGTGTGCTCATGGTTAAAAACCACAAATGACACTACGCCTTTTGGGACTAAGTTGTTGAACTTTTCATCCTAAAGACTTTTAATTACGCTCATTTTCATAATTCGCCCACGTCTGGAAGCAAACACACAGACGTGTTCTCCTTATCTTAAACAAGCACTGACACCTTAGTGAACGCGTTCAGAGACGTGATGCAATAACTCATAATATCCCTTATCCAGAGAAAGTGGAGGAAATAGACAAATTTCTAATGAATCATCTTAGAGGAGACTTAATTTCTTACAGACAGAATACTCTACATATCGGGTTATTAATTCCCACTAAGCAAGGATAGGCGCCTTCATTAAATGGATTGAAAATAACACAACTTTACGAGCAGGTTATAATACTAGACGTTTCAATCATCTCAATTGGCCTTCTTTAAGAGTGCTTTAATCGAAGACCCTAGTAACGTTGTGTCATTCTCAATCCATTTAATAAAATATGCTAAACACGATGCCAAAACTGTTTGACTACATTCGTACTAAATTTGGTGCGGCTACCTTACAACTGCGTAGGAGGTCATTTGGTGAAACTTGACTATGGAATGAAAATTTTACTAAGTAGGTCTGTCCAGAGTGAAACGCACCGTCTAAATCAGTTGTCACGACTGAATCGGTTGAGTTTTACAATTGTACTCGATCGGCACATACGTGAAGCCATGTACACTACAGGTTTCCTAGTCAACTCCTCGAAGCTGACTCTCACAGGTGACCAAATGTGCACATTTGACGGCACGTTGTTTCACCGTTCGTTACTAACGTGATTGTCCGCTATTAGCGCTACTGAGACACTCTTGTATTCATTTTCATTCACTTTTTTTTACGTCCATAAACAGTCTAGTACTAGTTTCTCCGAACAACGTGGGGTCAGGAACACACAGGTAGAAGTCCTTTCCCTCTTATGACAACCTGTAAACCATAAGAGATCGAAATGTTTGTTCACGAAATAACCTGTGTAACTTTAATCGCATGTTTTTCAAAAGTCTTAAACAAATCCATTGTGAAACCTGAGCTAGCACGGCTGCAATTCCGTTTTTTCGTCAATATACGAACTTGCTGTTGACTGTCAGTGTGCAAGGTAACATTACATACATTGTAACAACAATCGTGTGCTACAACCCGTAGAGGCAGTTGATAGGAAAAATGTACAGCCATAACCGGGAGGCACAATATTCGTAGGTGATCATCTGTATGCGTAAAGAACGACTACATTTCTATCATGTGGATTTCACGAGAAGCTGCGGGAACAATTCCAACAAACAGTGTATAGTGTTGTCTTACATACCCACATTTTCAAGCTTACATTCAAAAGAGTAGGTCAGTCCGCACCAATCGAAACCATGCTCAGTGGGAACAATTTACTTGTTGGTAGGTCTAAATGTTTTAGTACAGTCAGCTCAAACAGAGAGCACTCCAAACCGAAATGTGCTCCCAAAGCCTCATTTTCATTCTTCGGAAGTCGAACTAGAATCCACACTAGGGTGAAAATGCCTGGAAGATTACTCCTCGAAATTAACAGAAATGGACGATTACAGGCAAGAATGTGTTGAGAACATTATAGAAAAAGACGAACAGGAACCAATTATTTCAAGGCATGGTTTGTCACTTCCGGAAGAAAGTGGAGTTGCAAAAACAGAACGGGACTGATTTTTAACCAGAACTGTTTTTACAGAGAAAACGGATGCAGTCAATAGTATAGCACTTTAGGACGCATGTGGATGCTAGAATCAACAAATCTCGTCCATCCTAATGTAACAGCATGTCGCCAGTTTGAGTGGCGACGAGCTTGTTGCCTGCGGTTTCAAGCGAGCTAGTCACTGCAGGTAGAAGAATCGAGTAATTTTCAGTCAACCATCTTAATCAGCCTAATCTACCACTTAATCGTTTCTTCGTCCGTTTTTTCACCCCACCTTAGTACACGGTTGGCTGGACTGAAGTACTGCAAATTTTAGAGCACGAACTACAGGACTGGGTTGGTGACTGAGTTGCAAGTTACTATATACTGAATGTGTGGCACCAAAATGCACAGACATCTCAGTTCAAACTCATGGGAACAGATGAATGAAATGAATCTACTTAAAATATAACACAGCAGTAGCACAGGTCACACGTGCACAACTTACTGACTCATTCTAAACTGTAAAACGAATCCAGTGTATCATATGTGAAGTCTGTGAATAATAGCGCTCAGCAATTGCTGCCATTGATTGGCTGAAAATGGACATTAACTTATTCGAAATGGCAAACAAAACGTCGACCATGCACTCGTACACGGAATCTACATTACGGCAATAATGATAAAAAATGATTGTGAAAAATAACTGGTCAGAAAATCAACCAGATAAATACGGTGAAGAGAGTCGATGTAATGAGCGCAAAAGGAAACCAAGATCAATACAATTGAGTCAATACTAGATGACGAGAAAAATGTCGTCGGAAGTGAATCAATCGCATACTGTCTGAGACGGAAACAGTCAAATCATATAAACTGATCCAAGTATACTTGTATGAACCAGCCTTTCAAACAGCTGTGCTTAGTGGTGGATAGTGGAAAAATCATATAGGAAAAGATCTCGTTAGAAAATCCCCATCAAGAAATAAAATCGATGTGTATTAAACTAATCAGTCAAACAGTGCGCGTAATCGGACGAACGGCTGAGTAACAACGATAAAACTCATGAAACAGTGAGTCAGAGGAATAAACCGAAAAAATTGATCTTAACGACTGAAACGTTGTAAAATCTTCCTTCTTCGTAAACGTAGAGAAAGCTTGTATAGACAAATGTGACAATCGCTTGACGCCTGATTAAAACGCACATGCTAGGCTCACCAGTATCAAAGGACACAATCTGGTTTTGATTGAAACTCATTTGTGAGAAAGATCGAGTTCCGGCAGGCACACCCACGAACAACAAACGAACAGGGCAACTCGAAACGTTCAGTCCTAACAGAAATGACAGATATATTTTAGATAAACTGCAATATTCCCGCCTAGATTTGCCGCATTTTTACTGACGCGAACTGGCTGAATGACCGTCCACTAAGGGTGAACAAAACTATCTGATATAACTATGAGTGTCTCGGTAAACATCGTTCATGTGGTTCTTAAGGAACATCAGTCATTCATCCGGTCAACAGTTCATACTCGTACCCATATATGAACTTCACTGTTTACTCGACTCAGTGTGATTACATGAAACTCGGCGTGCTGACCGACAGACACCAAACTAAGTGACAACGAATTGGAATGCAAAAGGCGGATGAATGAGTCACACTTCCAGTTCAGGAAGTCGGGTAGATGATGTAATCAGTACCATAGCACAAGGTGATAACAGTTTAACACATGTGTGAGCTACTAATTGAAAAGAGTTGGCTGTTCGTCGTCATACTCTCAGCCGCTTCAACTAACGAGACTTGTTATAAAAAGATTCACCTCAAATATGCAACTGCTGAGACTTTCGAAATCGGTGAAATCAACGCCGACACATCCCACCAAACTGCCTGCAGTGAAAAAATAATGCCAACTTATTTTGAGGGAACAGCGTTCTAGAGACGCAAACTTAGACTGCTTGGCGGACTGAATAAACACAACTAAGCACACTATTGTTTTAGGTATTACAATCACTGGCGCATGTTTTCTCATAGATGTTTGCGTTCGTTGACTCAGGCCAGATAGTATCGGCCGATAAGCACACAAGAGGTGGTGTTTGGGCCGTGAGGATCAAGCAAGTCAAGAAGTTCAAATTTTGAATGTGCGTTGAGTGAAGTAGTCAAGTCATGCACCAAAAATGCCAACTCACCGTTTCCAGCACTGTGCACTCTTAGCCAAGAATTCAACTCACTAGCGTTGTGCACCCTTAGTAAAGAATCCAACTAACTAGCGTAAGATATGGAGTTGTCACCTAACAGTTTTGAGTAGGGGAGTGAAATTTTACAGTTAGCAAAGTACAAACGGTATGGATTGTTCCTTTTCATGACGTGAAGGTTGACGTTTCCCTCCTGAGCTGTTCATGAAATAAGGTAGCGGAAGCAGATGCGGTATTGTGGATGCTGACCTATCCCCATAAGATACTCAATCACTGGGTTGCGACAACAAGTTATAAGCTATAGAAACTGATCGCGGACTTAACGCAAGAAGTCATCTCTTCCCATATTTTCATGTGACATTCATACGTTCACATGCATACTCACATATCTTGGTACACACATAAATGGCAAGATAAAAACCGTATCAACTTGTGTGGTTTTGTTGCCAATGGCGACCTCAATTCTGCAGGACAGGCAGTGCCACCTTATTTGAAAACGCAACCTCTTCTGTGTTCTTGATCAGCTCTGTTCTAATTGAGCCTGGTCGCATTAGAGATCACAGATGAAGGCGGTCTTTCAGCTATCGTTGTAGAAAATAACCCAAGACGTTAAATGGAGTATGAAAACACAACATATATTAAACTGCAAAGCCACGTCCAGTAAATTATAGCTCAAGCGTTTGTTCACCTCTCTGCTATGAGGTAATGACTATTCGCCGATTACTGCCACAATATCTTTAAACCACCTAACGTTTATTGAATGAACACTGACTGCTCCGTTCAGTTGGTTATCATCTGTAGAACCGACATTCGATGTTATATGAAAAGGTGCGAGATGCTCATGAACTTTTGCTCCACACACAAACTAAAACAGACGTACGCCTATTTTCACACATGACTGAAGCTATTTGACAAGATCACATGTGACAGAAATATCTGCCAAAATATGGACCGGATATATACTGACAGAATTCACTGATAACCACTTGCAAGCCTAATATCGTTTACAACCAGACAATTATCGTAATTCCGTGTTCCTATTAACATACACAGATAAACAATGTAATGTGATCATTCTGAGTTCTAACCAATCAACATCCTCGAAATAGTGGACAATTTCCGTAATCCTCAAGAAGTTAGGAAGATGAATATCGCCTGTCGCTAAAGAAAGAAACCTTGAAACATGCATTACACCGAGTGGTAAGAACGAGTGATCAGAAACAGTGTGAACAAACATAAAATTAACAGAGAAACTAGGTTACTGGTCAGTCAATTGGCGATGACTTGATTGGTCCGTTGCGTCAAGACAACTTTCGAAACGAATCCGAGAACACCATCCATGGTGGCTAGGGCACGGGGAATCACGATCGGTCAACAGTGCTATTCTCGCTCATCTGGTTGAAAGCGGACACCGGGTGAACACTGATCAAGCCTTCAAAGTGGTATGTCGAGTGTCAGGTAACCCATCAAAAGCGATCTGAATCAGAACACTGTACTGCCGAGGCGATTGGAATCAGGCTGCTTGACCCGGTATTATGTCATCAAAAGCGGTTTGTTCAGGCGCTGTACCTACCATGGCCACAAATCCACCGGATCGATGGCCAACCTGCGCGGTCAAACCAATGGACAAGCGTGACGTAACCGACTAATCAAGTCATCGCCAATTGACTGACCAGTAACCTAGTTTCTCTGTAATAAGTCTGATCGATATGACGATCTAACTCTATTAATTCCTTATATAATTGCACAGGCCTGAAGATGAATTATCGAAAACATATGTTCGCCTATATGTCTTTATTCTCATTACCGTAATGGGCATATTTGAAACGATAAAATTAACAATCGTATACCGACAACGGACATCAGAACAAAAAGAAGACATACTGTGTGACATTTTAAAGGCTCATTAACGGTAATAAGTGAAGAAATCAGACAAACAAGACAGACAGCACGTGAACACACATGGCATTTTTGGGAAACCACTGAAAATTTAAATTAGGCGAACTGACTGAAAATAACATACGGTCAGAAAATTAGGTAGTAAAACAATCCCATATACTGTTGTTAAATGGACATGTATCTGGAACCCAATGTAGGCTACCACACTCCATCGGTATGAAAAAGCCATGTACGAGAAGGCTCGAGAAACGCACAAAGACGATGTACGGTTGCACCCGACTTTATGCATGGAAAATCCTACGCATCATAAAGTTGCTCGTTGGCAACCGCACACTTCGAACCCTATCCGAAAAGTGTCATCCCTAAATTAATTGAGGGAATTCTTCTAACCAGAAGAAATCATTAGAACACTTTTCGGTGGAAACACAAACGGTGTATTTCATTTGTACGGATGTTCCTTTTTGTGAGAGATATGAATGTTTGAGATTCTCTCTTTCTCCCAAACAGTTATGGATGTGTCCAAATGAAAACTTCAAGGATTTTATTTTATTACGTTTGGGTAAATTCGAATTTGTTTCGAAGGACTTGCGTAAATACAAACCGACGGCTTTTCGGCTGATATTTGCATGGATCCAAACCTAGGAATATCCGCAGATAGCATTACCGGCTTTACAGTACGAACGATTCACCAGAAATGTTTTGATCTGTGGTAATATTGATTTATCTGATTTATTCTTCTACCACCTTGGGAATGTCCCTTCAAATTTACTCTTATCTCACGAAGTGGAAAAGAATAGTAATTTAGGCTTTTAGAAGTACTCATTTCCAGACGTGCAAATTACAAGTTCCAGAGGTCAGCCTAAGGTAAAGCAACACGGAGTGATCAATATTTCTACCTTTCCAATATTGTTGCTTCGACTGCATACATAGGTGATTTGGCTTCAACTGTTTCATGGAGCTAGGCGTATTTGCAACCCAGGTAGGTTGTAAGCAGAACAAGATAGACAAACTTTTACAAAGTATGGCTATTCTGGGAAATTCGCTAAGGTTAACAAGAGCAATCAGCTATTTCAAACAACTGAAAAGAGATATAGCCGTTAGTGCAGTTCAAAAGGGACCATCAGGCGAACGATCTCACACACACAAGTAAAGTCCACCTTAGCGCGTACGTAAGAGTTCATATAGCTTCACCTAGTTCAAACCACAAGAGAGGACCAGGTAACGTAAGCATACAAAAAGTTTGCCTAACTATTCGGTCCACTAAATCGTCTACCTGTAGTTACATCCACGAATGAAAGTGTTCACCTACATCGGCACTCAACAACCTACGCGTTTGAACGTCAAGGATGAGAACAGTGTCGACTATAAATACACACAGTACGCAACACAACGATGCGCAAAACGCATAAGAAAGTCCACATAATAACCAAGGAAACGAACATATGTGTAGGAGAAACTCATCACATCAACACAAGCTATAAACTACGTGGGGAAAAAAACTTTAAATACGCGAGAACGCAATCAGTTTTAGCGTAATCAGCAATAAAAATGAGCCGGATAAGCTACTATTCTCGGTAGTGCAATTATTTGTTTGAATTTCAAGAACTACACACCAACCTACACGCTAGTACATTCATTGTGACCCTAGTGGAAAAAACAAAGTTGACAAACATGTATTCGAGAAATTCATCATCAAGTCCACACACATCTAACAGCTAGACAACGCATGTTGATTGAAATGGGAGCGTAACGCAAACATACCTGAGCAACAAGAAAGCAATCAAGTCGAGCCTTCTCACCAATAGGTCTTGACGGTCTGTCACTGTTAACTTAGCACGAATGGCCTGTATGTGGATGAGTAGGTGACCAGAAGAGGTCAAGAGTTTGCAGAGACCTTTTATTACAGCATATCACAGGATGATGTAATGCAATATATATCGCTTCAACCATTGCTATGTTTCAACGTTGTCCTGACTTTGGCGGCTATTTGGACGCGCTGAAGATAACTCGAAAACACTGACTAGGTTTCATGCTGTGACTCGCGTCTACCAGACATTTCACAATCTGCCGGTTACCGGTTTTCTTACTCATTTTACAAATCGTGCTGGATAAAAGTTCCTCTTATGTGCCCACTAACTTGTCTTCTACTGCATGAAAGGTACTCCGCCAAAGAGCAACAAGAGAAGGAAAAATCAAACTCATTTTGAGTGTGTAGTGACATGTTGTCTTTCACCATGAGAAACAGCATGCGCTTGCTTATGAGCTATGATATGTATGTTGCGGCCGGGAAGGTCCTCTGCAACGCATTACAGGAAACTGACATTAAAATCGCTTTCAACAGGAAGATTGATGAAAATAAGTTTCTCCTCTACTTCGGTAATTAAAGGGTGCGATGATCGTACTGTAGTGCTCATTTCAGGAAAGCTTTCTGGACAACCATCTTAACTCTCAGCGTCAGCGATGTGAGCAACCTCGTGGTGGATGACACTTTTCGGGCATTTTTTATTCGTTTTATTCTTGAAATAGTAGATAAAATTCCGCCTCTTTAAAAGCAGAAAAACATCGAGATTAGCACATTACTCTAGAGCACGCCAGGTTCTTACAGACGGACCGCTTTAGTAAGCCACGTGATAGTCTGACCAAATTAACACCGTGGAGGTGAAACAACCCGTCTATCTCTAGTATAAGTAGTACGTGTTTAATGGTCAAACTAACTTGCAAACGAGTTAATATCAACTGTTTGCAGCATCCACCATTCCTATAGTAGAATGTGTGATCGGAGTTCAACGGGTGACTGGCACAATCACGAAACCGGTTGTACGCTTCCGATGAACTCTGACCATCGAACACATTCCTATTTACATTACCTTACTCTATTAAGTTAAAATTCCATCTAGAAGCTTGAGGCAGACTGAGTTTAACAGTTTTATTTAGTGCTCTCAACATGAGCAGTGATCTACGGACTCTAATGCGTCTGGAGCAAACGGTATAACTGACTCTCAAATGAGTCAGTATCAACGGTCTATTTCTACTTTTAATGCGGAATGTATAGAATGATGGGCACCATCAAATACGCACGCAACGTTATTGATTTGATTCGTGCTAACTGTTACTGCATATATGTAGTTCACATAATGACTTGCTTTTATTCAAAAAGGTGACTGTATGGGTATTTCGAAGAGAAGTTTGAATATGTAAGAGTATATATAATAAGCCTATGTGCCTTTTCGACAGAACTACATTCCTCACAGTCTGGTACTGATACAAATCAACAACCAATCGTGTGAAGACAGTAAAACAGTTGAGAGTCCACTGCTGATTTCAACTGGTCATGGAAACACATTCAATCTTTGAAGACAACGCAAAATGCATTTATCATAGACAACCCGATGACGATAACTACGTTAAATCCTGTTGGGTAATTTTGTTGCAGAATTTATCAGTAGCATGGTTGAACGAAAACGAACGGATTTTGCCATTCAAATCCATCGATTCTATTATCATCGACATATGAGCAATACAACCGCAATAAAAGAAAGCATGTATAAAGACAAAAGGCTTCACACACCTTCAATAAACCTCGCTCTCTCACAGTGTAGCGAAAAGGTGTCCAGTAAAGCTCAAACTTTATTGTCCCACACGCTAGTTACCATGCTACGTGCGCGCTCATGTTTATGAGTCAGAATTCCAATCCACAACACCCCCATGTTTTCGCTCACACGTCATGTGCACTTCTGCCCGGTTTATGTGTATGATCGGCGATTTCTATCGAGGGCTTTCCGTCTGCCAGTCTTTGGCTGTTGGTCCAATTTCTTTGAACGATGGTTCATCCGGTTTCTCGTGTTGTCCGCTTTGATGGAATTCCACGACCGTGTCGAGATATTCCTCTGAGTGATGGAATAATCGTGCCTCTGATCTGATCGCCCGTTCTATTTCGCCTGTCCTGTCTCGCCCGTTGGTCCGTTTCGGTCGAGCGATGACATCCGATCGCCCCTGTTGTCTGTCAGACGATCGTTCAGGGTTTTTGGACGTGCCTCTCACCGCGTTGAGGTATTTCGCTCAGTGTCGGAATACTCGCACCTCCGGTCTGATAATCCACCAAAATAGGATACATGATAAAAATATAACGGACAGCTTGGTTTGTGTTGGTTTGATTGGAAGATT
Organism: Paragonimus heterotremus; assembly: GCA_013368495.1. Taxonomy (NCBI): domain Eukaryota; kingdom Metazoa; phylum Platyhelminthes; class Trematoda; order Plagiorchiida; family Troglotrematidae; genus Paragonimus; species Paragonimus heterotremus. The sequence goes on from LUCH01017353.1 coordinate 16,301, forward strand.
TGACGGGACATAGAGATAATGTATCCGCAAGAATCCGCAAACGCCAACAATGTTGTGAGTGGGAAACGGACAAGAATATTTGTCCCATGCTTCACAAATAGACTAAAGAGAAAGAGCCGGAAGACTTCATCGAACAGAAACAGTAGTGTGCTATGGTAAAATTAGTAAACTGAAAGAATATTGATGACAAAGAAATCACAGAAATAAACAGGTTTTTCGGTGGCCAGAGTGTAAAAAGGAATCTATCTCTGTCAATCTACTTTTCAACTAGGATGGAGTTTTAATCGGAGGCGTTACGACGAAACTGGAATCATCGACGGGAAAATACTGGAAACTGTTTCTTAATGTGAAGCACCACGCGCCAGCTATCTTTCAAAATTTGTTAGTTCAATGCAATACAGTGAAAAACATTAAAGGACGTGTCGACAAAATATGACACCGACATAATACGAGACAATCGATAACCGCATAACGCTTCATACAGCTCAACCCTAAAATGATTCACCGCAATCGATAAATCATGTGCTCAAACAGAGCAAGACTGAGTGAGACAGTCAGGCAACACCAGACTACCAATCATACGGGTATTGTTTGTAACTGAGTGATTGATACAATGAAGAGCGCCACAAGACATTGATTAGATGCCATTTCGGGTCGTAATCGATGCAAACTGACAAACAAAGATGGGTTGGGCCCATCCAGGCAAACCGGGTATTCATTCCATTCCACAAAACGCATCCCGGAAATTTCTTTGAGAAGTCACCTGGCAGGATTACCCGCATTCCGATTTTGACAAATTTACTGGATAACTCTTACCTATGAAATGCACACATTATTAATCATCTCCGCAGACATTTTCTGAAACCCGTCGTAAACCATAGACTAACAAGCTAATGAAAACAGTTCCAACTGTTGTCTATTTTATAGGCCAGTGAAAATAAGCACATGTAGGGTCCAATTTGAATAATTCCGATTAACAGGAGTCAAATATTCGTCCAGGGGTGGTATGCTGCGAGTGGAGTGGTGTAGATACGGCCACATTGTGTGAAAGCCGGATATGTCAAATTCGGGAAAATGGAGTTGACGTGCTGTGTGACCGTGAGGACAGATATCACGTGAGAATTGGATTGCACACAAACGGGTACTGGTTCCACCACCTCGATTGTCGAAAAGAATATCAGTAGTATTATCGCAATCATGGTTCATCTGTATTGACTAGACCGGAGGCCTCTGCCGATTTGTCCCTCTACACGACAGAGGAGTCCCGAGCGTTTCAGCTGGTTAAGATGGTAGGTCCGGGCGAATGACGGCCGATCGAACTACGAGTGTCTTTAACAGCAGATTCAAGTTTTCGATTATCGGTTGAACCATGAGACCTCCACCACCCGACTTTGGACAGAGTTGATTAGTACGTCTCCATGTTGATGGCCTAAGCTGCACATCGTATAGTACGCGGCCGCAGCACCTGTGGATAATTCCCGGTAATCAGATTGGTTGGTTCTGATTGTAATTGCGAGCGTCAACCATTTGTGTTGCGCCAAACGCTCTGGGCTGTGATCCACGTTACTGATCGTACTGTCCTTGTATTCATCAGCGGCTGTACCGTTTTTCCATCGCAAGCCATCAAAATAAGTTCTTCGACTTTGACTGGGTATGCCCATCGTTGGAGTGGAGTAACAGACTAGGTGAACGACGTCTGCCCTCCAAACCCAGCCCACTACGCAATCAGCATGTGGAAGCGTAGCATATGGCACTGGACGCTTGGGACGAAATGCAGAATTCACGCCTCAATGCTTTACAGGACTGGTTCTTTACATTGTGTGAGAGCCAGGAGTGTCTACAGATCGATCAGTTGTAAATGTGCCGCTGGAGAATCTGGTGCGCTTGAAAGTATTTGTAGCTGAGTTCGGTTGTAGATGCAGCCGATTGACCTAATTATGAGCCGTAACCCTTCAACTCAGAGTAGGGGTGCAACCAACTGTCCCATATAATTGCACACTGTTACCGGAGGCATTTTCGAAAGCATGTTCTATTTTCTTCACTTTCGGTTTGCCGATGGATTCCCATATGGAACACCTGGAACAATGGTCAGCTGGGGTAGAACGCGGACATCACTGATACCAATCACTACGTCCTGGATCCGTGAGCTGACAGCCGCTTTTCACGTATCCTGAATTGAGTTGAACTCGTATTGCTCTGCTCTCTATGCTTTGTTTTCCCCAACATCATTCTGGTTTTCCAGGACTCACCCTGCTTGGTATGGGAAATTACCTGGTTTTTATTGAACCAGGCCTCAAATGTCAGACAAAATGTGGGAGCGTAAGTGAATTCCTTCGCTGAGAGCAGAATATGTGTGTTGATAGCCAAATTCTGGCTTGTAAAGCATCTGCTGAGAACCGTCATAATACCTTTGTTGTTGCAGCAGCAACAGTTGAAATGGTTCAGACGTTACGGCAAAGTGAGGCCATGTCGTTGCCAACTTGATATGTTGTGTCAGCCCCAAAGCACTTTCAGCCAGGAAAGTAAACAATCAGGACTTGAAAACGAGATTATTGTGACCAGCCAAACTAGGACAAAAGTAATGCAAAATCCGTTACAACTACTGTCTATCCTATAGATCAATGCTCATAAAAACAGACTGATGCTAGTTCGAAAAAATTCGAGTAATGAAAGCGGAACGTTAGTCTACCGTGTTTTACAGCGTTGATGAGAATCATTTCGCAACTGTCGCGTTATCCGAACTGATATTTCCGTTTATATGGATTAGTGCCATTGAGGAAACAGTATTTGCTAACAAACGGCAGCGAATTCTCTCATTTATTACCATGTGCACCAGACCTATTCGCAACTGTGTGCGAAGCACGACGTCTTTCTCAATCAATTATAGAGCAATACTATTACATTACTTAAAGTTCTCTACACTGATACTCAACTTCCCAGACCATACGATAAAACAGGTTGCTGTAACACGGATATGTAAATGTCTGCTTCTTCAAACTGGATATAAACAGGCTTGCTATTTGGTGATCACAAAATTACTTCAAGACCTTTTCACAGTGTTATTTCATCTAACGAGGATCAGTTGGGGGATCTAGACGAAATAATCATCACATCGGATTGAAGCTTTCACGTTCAGGTAAACATGTCACTCAGTTCTAATAGTGAAAAAGCAAAACTCTAGTTATTTTACCTGGTCATCTAGAGTGGCAATAGGTCTTAGTAAGGTGAGAAAACTATCGTTTGCGCACTTGCACTTCAATGTCTTGCCACACACAAACACTGTCCTTATCACACTAGGCTTACATGCGTTTTCCTACAGTGGTCGTGTTGAGCCATAGTAATCTTCTTCCAGAAGAATATTACTCTTGATATGATTATTTAAATCCCTTAACAAGTTCAACCAATTTTATTGTTCCTAAACGCTCAGCTGACTGTAACAAATTTGTTGAGAGGATAGGATTTGCATCTATCCTCTACACCCGGTCTGTCAAAATTCACTTCACCTTCTTTCAGGTGCCAAAGACATCGAATAACAACCTAGTCATTTCCTGTCTTATTAGACAACCATGAATCGCATTTGGACGAGTTTTCTTGTAGGTCTTTTCGCCTGATTATCGTTTAATCTTACAGAAACGTTTCGACTGCTGTTGAAGATTCAGTCTTCCGAAGAATAGCTTTTCTTGAGTTTACTCAACGTACTACTGATCGATTATTGCGTTTGCAGTTACGCTTGGTCTTTGACACACAAGCTATTTTAGACTACCTTCAGAAGTGACATCAGTTTAACGCTAAGGTAAACGCTACTAAGTGATCGACAAGTCAAACAGAAAACAACGGATAATTGGCAAGGTGTCCGCGTCCGATCAACTTGCACTACGGATTACAATGTTACACAGGAAGACCAGTACTGGCAATGGGAGAATGCAAGCAAAAAGACAAAGATGGTAATTCGGTTCTATCATGACCGGGTGAAAAATACATGGAAAAATCCTAATCGACAGAATATTGCGGATATCCTTGATGGCATTCCAATTAGCCCTGAGCTATCGGTAATACCCACGGCATAGATAACCCTCACCAATTCAATAATATCAGACAGCATGCGTTCCTGGACCGAACGAAGTCCGTCCACCAAGTTAAGTATCATAAGAATGTCCAAGTATAGAATACAAGAAGACAACGAACGCAATTATTCAGTTTTTTAAAGGTAGGTTCAAATAATACTTGTTAATTAATTTACTGTATCTATTTAGCATGGCAAACGCACAAAGGTGCCACCCAGCATATCATCGTGCTGAAATCAGTGGCTAGGGGACCGGCTGTATTATTAAAAATGTGGTAGACGGACGGCATAAAGTGAACTCTAGCCAACAGCCACGGAGCACAAATACTGAGCGACATAATACACGCGACTCCGAATGGGTTAAAGTGACAGAGATTAAATCACAGAAAATTGTGGAATATATCCGAGGAAGGTACATCAGAATTCATTCAACTGGGTTTAGAAATAACCAAGCCCAAAATTCCAGCAAACACGAATGAAACGATGAGTGGCTGGACTGCATCGTCATCAGGGTAACATGGATCGACATAACCTTTGCGTGGTCCGATGCCAGGTTAAGATATACTGTGCAGATTCTGTTTTCCGGCAGTGTATGGTGATAATCGGATTTTTCGAAAAACCAATAACAACGCGGAACCGTGGACGAAATTATTTCCGACGTTTTAGTTATCAGGACTAAACTTTGTCGAAGTCAATTCCTAAACAAATGGTTACACGATTAAGACATGCAATTATATAGCTAATTTTGTCACTTGGTTGTGGTTGTACGTTTGTTAGTTGATTATCGAGTCTAAACTATCCTATGTGTATGCGTGAATGTGCGTGTGTTTACCTTGGCGCGCGATACGCAAAAGAACTATCGGTGCCATAGATCGCAGTGGTATGACTATATGGCGTTGCGATGTATGCACCTCGAATGCGCTGACCGCCTTGGATTAGTAGGTCACCGGCGTACACATAGTGCACCGCCGGCGAAAAGACGACGAGTACGTTAGACTCAGGTGGGTCATTTCAGTATATCCATTCTATTTCTGTTAACGATTGCATCGACCAAGACTATGGTCGTTTGGCAACTGATTCACTCCTGTTTTCAGAAACTTCGGTGCCTACGTTCTTCTACCCATTCTTTTCTTCAGTTTTGTTGGTGTGCTGTATGATGAATGGTTTGCCTGTTCTTTTCATAGTCCAATTGGAATTTTGTTTTCCATTCTCATCCTCTCTGGAATGTGGTAACATACACTCGTAGACTGAAGTGCTTTTTGTATTACATTTCACATATCTCTCTTCTGAGCTTAGATCTTGTCATTGCAGTCTCTCACTGTTTATTTTCCGAGATAAGGGTTTTCTTTTCGTGCTAGCCACTCAGTTGGCTAACCAACATTGGCCAGTTGGCTACAAAGGTCTTACTCACACACATACCGGTCGTATTTCTTCGGGTTTACACCGGATACGTGATGAATGGGTGGAACCGCAAGTGGTGCAGCGCAAACCACTTGTGGTGTTGGTTAAGCGCAGGCGTCATTTGGGTTTGGTCAGTGTGACAGGCTGATCCGAATCGGATGCCGCCAACCGTACCTGCTTGGCGCTTTCAATTGCACTAGCGTGCACAATGTGTGGTGGACTGTCAGGCAGGTGGTACAAGCATTCCAACTCTCGGTGGAATACCTCAACACAAGGGGGAGGTGCGCTCAAAAACCCACCGCGAGTGGATGGAGGACGGCGTGGGCGACCGGATGAGTCATCGCTCAACCGGATCGGACCAACGGGCTAGACATGGCGGCCGAAATAGAATGAATGACCAAATTGAAGGCCTGATTATACCAACACTCTCAGGAGTATCTCGGCACGATGATGGAGTACGATCAAAGCCCACAGTGGATGGAAGGAGGACAGCACGGGCGACCGAACAAGCCATCGCTCGAAGAAATCGGATCAACGGACGAAGGTTGGCAAGCAGAAAACCTCCAGATAGAAGGCGTAAATCACACACCTAAACCGGGTAGAAGTGCACACGACGTGTGAGCGGAAACCTGGGGGTGTTGCGGACTGGAATTGCGATTCAAAATCGCGAGCGCACGTGTGGCGTGAGAACTAGCGAGTCGGACAATAAAGATTGTGCTTTATTGAACGCCTTTTCGCTATAAATATAGACCCCCGGGTGACACTGACGTGACAAAAATTATGTACCCTACTGTGAATGGTTACCGGACTGAAGCACACCACCGATGAACTAAGCAGCAATTTGCTGACACTGTGTGATCTACTGCTGCTCCCATTCTGTTCCGACTAACGTAATGTAAAAGTAAGAGAGCCGTCCAGCAGCTGGGAACAAAACACAAAAGTAAATATTTGGCCAGTCAAATATGCCATTATAGCATAAACTAAGATGGAGAACAATGAGGCGAAAACTGAAACCGATTAAAACTTATAGTTCGTTCGATTCTTCAGAAGACGCTCCTGGAATAAACGAATGAAGGTCGAATGCAGGATTAAACTAGAATAATAGGTATCAAACGATGATTATGTAGGTGATCGGAAACGACAGACAAAAAACAATGAACTTCCTTATTCAAACTGAGTGAGTAAACGTGTAACGTGTTATGTTAATTATGATACAGGCGTAAGTAGGGATAAGCGCAGCAGAAAAACCCAACGAGAATACGTCCCAGGGGCGTAATTTAAAGTCAGTTAGGATAGCGACTATCTGCAACCGCTAGGCGATTGACGGTGGACGACTTCAGATTGTCTAGCGAATCACAAAGGAATGGCTCGGTGATACGATGCGACCATGCGCCCCACCACACGACCCTCAAAGGCCCGTTCGGAGCACGACATTACACCGGTAGAAAGACCCTATGACTGACGACCAGCGCTCAGGTGCTGATTCCAGGCGAGAAAGTTTATGAAACGTGGTCAGGCACCTCATGAAAAAATTGGTGCGACAAAAGCATGACCTCCTACTCACGGGTGATCCCTCTGACATGCTTTTCGAGCGCCAGTGGTCGTTAGGGTGTCTGGAAAAGTAGGCTGAATAGGCCAGAAGTGTGGTGACAACAATCTGCTGTCAGCGCATGGTGAAACACGTTTGGTCGTTCTGTTGGAAAGTATCAGCTAATGAAGACGTCTGACTACGATGTTGGTTTTCGTTTTGTATTCGATTATTAAATATCCGGTAGTACAGAAATCGTAACAGGTTTAACTTCAAGCTGGATAGTGACAACCAGTAAATGGTTAGGAGCAAGGTGTGGTTCCGAAAGCCTTCACAGAACCGTTCGCTGGGATGAACAATCCAAGAAAAGCTGAAACAAATTACATTTGGTGTTTGGTTCAATGCTTCGGCGGATATCACTCAACTAATGTCAGTGGAACAAAGCGGATATATGGTATGCATCCACTAGTCGGTTTCTATTGTGGTTCGTTTGACTAGTTCATTGTAAGCCACCGATTTCCATATTTCCGTATTTGGTCAATCACGCTCGTCGTTCGTCAGCGTCTCGACCGGCCATAGTGTTGAAATGCAACTAATCCCGATTAGTCTATCCTTACTGGTACTGTTCTGTTACTGCGTTGACCATCAGATTCTTACGCCGCTCACATGAGGCGGTTTGCCTCGTCTGACTCATACCTGGATCATCTAAGGCCCGAATGGATTTGCAACAGTTTGCCACCCATACTGGACTCTGTTTGCTCAGGCTTGGAGACCGCGATCGATTGATCGATCACGCTGGCTATTTCGGCACTGCTTTCAGCCGTCACGGTGGCCACCGGACTGTGTGGGGGATGGCTACCACTCTGACGCCAGGGCCAAGGCTTGTCCAATCCAACCAGCCTTTTGAACGACGATGGCGTTGACCGAAACCTAAACCAACCCAGACGAATCGGTCATGGACCCACCGACAGACTACTGGTTTGTTGGGGGGGGGGGCATTGCGCGCGCGCGTTCGATGTTGTACGGGCGGATGCACGCCCCCGTGTTCCCTTTTTTGGGTTAGTCGGGTTCCCCATCAGCCTAGTATTTGGGTACGGGGAGGGGGGGCAAGCGGTAGTTTTGTTTACTCCCTGCATCCGGTGTGGCCAAACCTACTGTCCCAACAACGACTAATCGCTTTCTGTGTCTGTCACCCTACCCACGTGCACATTAGTTGTGCGACCCCGACTTTTGCCGAAACACAGAATCTGCACGGTATATGTTAACCTGGTATCGGGACACGCGGAAGTGACTTCGAGACGTATTAAACCGGGAAAACCATGGAGCCGAATACGATCTTTTCAACTGATAATAATCGTCACCTGTTTGAAACAGTGCGTTCAAAATGGCTTGAGGATGAAGTTCCGGGAAGATATTTATAGTGGACTATGTGGAAATTTGGACCAGATGATTATTTGTTACAACTTACAGGCTGCATTACCAGCAAAAAGCCAACAACTGTAATGTATAAATTTTCCCGACAGTTGAGACCTGAATGTTAGGGGTGGTCGTTAACAAGTGAATACAACAAGAGTCCGTTCTTTTATGTGGTCCATATGATTGATCTATGGCCTCATTGCAGCGGACCCGAAAACTGGAAGATGTTTTGTACACAGATGGGCTCATAGTGTGTAATCTATATACGACTATTTGGGCACTTAAAATGGGGAACTTAATCTTTCCAAACCCTTGTTCCCACACTCACGATCAACTACCGGTTCATTCCACACGGAGTTCATTCACAGTTTGAGTTTGCTACTGAAACCCAGTTTCCCCCTAATAACCGACAGTTAACAACTGTTTACGTCTAACTCGTGAACTGGCGACATGCTTTCAAGCTATAGCACTAGCACGAAGGTCGGCTCACGATAAATGCATAGGTACAGATGACCGGTCTAAAGACGTTATTTTGCGAGCGAACCATGCAGCATTACTGCAACAAAACCGGGTCTGCATTGGTCTTGGTCCACAGAAAGTGCACGGCAATCAATAAGGTTTTAGAATGAGCGGATATCCTCAACGTCAGTTTTAGTATGTAAACAATTATACACGAGGCAAACAACTGGCCGACTTGCATTGGTCTATCTGTTGGTATGGAAGGTCATATTCAGTGTTCACAGACACATCACCACACACGATCACAATAAAGGCGACTGTATCCAACGACAAGAAGGTAGGTGCGGTTAAGAGACAGCCAATCAATCAATCCAATGAATCAATGAAACCGCGATATCACAAGTACCGGAAGTAAGTCGCATGGAGTAGAATAACAGATTACACAGTAAAGTGAGTCGCCTATGTGCCTATGTTGTTGTATTCATACACGCAGATCAATCGAAGTAAAAACATTACACATAATCAGAAATCCGCGGGATTATTTCATCTGTGGAGTTCAAACAGATACACTGGCTGTTCAAAAACCCAAACAAAAGGTAGCTCATGTCATGTCAGCACTCCAAATAAATTAGAACACCAAACCTCATGCGTCGATAATGAAGTAATCATATTCCTAGTGGGTATCTGCGATCAGAACGCCCTGAGAACAACTGAGAATTTCAATGACTCGTCTGAGTACCACTCTTGATATGGTGGTGAATAAATGGTTCCGGATGTTAGGCTCCGAGGCATACAGTATGTAGATGTCAGCTCTAATCTGTTACGATTCACGTGGAGCCCAGAACGTCACTGGAATGGTTTTTGTACTTTCTAAGATTAACATGGTGTTACTGAAAGGTTGCATAGACTTGTGTCTACATCCACTGTTGACTTTAAGTTGTTCGAGGTAGTTGAGTTGTTCACATATCGTAGATATATAGGCACTAGTGAAACATTGGATAAAATCAATAATCATGAAGCTTAGGCTCGGATGGCGTTCGTCAACCTATACCACCTGTGATTGTGACTGTATCTATGTCGCCGCTCCGTTCGCCGCACATCACACTAGAAGAACATTACTCGCACTCTTTCCACTTTATCTATGTATGCAGTTATGACCACTGACCACTTGAGTAGATGACAGTTGCAACCGGTCTTGCACCGATTTTGTACTGGTACAAACTGAGATGAAAAACCTCGTTACCAAGTTCTGACATTTCATTACCTTGACTAGAGGGGATCTGGAGCAGACAAGACAAACCAATAAGCAAGCTTATTGTAAGCCTCTAAAACCTGGTCTATCTTGCACAGGATACTCAGCTATGTGTAAGCAAATACCAAGTTGGTCGGATGTCCTCGAGACAAAAAAAAGCTGTGAACCACCCAATACAACGACCATGTATCACAAGTCCAAATGGCTTGAAGAGGCACCACAAATGTCAAAGCATTGCCGGCCATGTCGCACCTTGTTTATTATTAGTGGGTTGGACTGGAATTGGTAGCCTGGTGGTCAACGTGTGAGCCGGGTTCGAGACATGAAAACTCTGACAATGCAGTGTGGTTTGGTAAGCTGTTATCGGTTTCGTAGCTGGGTTCCGAAGGAAGATGAACACCTTTGGTTCAGGACGCTATCTGATATTACGAAGAACGGAAGCAGACAACATTGTATGTGGCTCAAGTTTGTTCTCGTTTTCTAGGTCATAATGGAAAATCTTTTTCCTACTGGTTATGGCACATTTACCACTGCATGTAACCACTCTTGCTAAACAGACACTGCTCAAATGTGGCTTGACAATCTGAAGTGAGAGCAAACAAACAGACTTAACATAAACGGAATGAACTCTGGGAGGAAGACTGGCCACTGGAAACGAGCAGCAGTAGACAGACGCACAAGAAACCACTCTACTGGGAGTCAAACTGTAAAATCACTGGACTTGTCTGCTGAATGGGCAGTCGTAGATCGTTAACAGAAGAACCCATAGGAAGTGGTGAATTAACGACTGACAACCGAGAGCCTTGTGAAATACCACATATACCAACTAAGGGGATTATCAACAGTGTTTGACACACGCCTTCTCGAAAATACACATGTGTCACCCGGGCGCATGACTTACACTATCGGGTCCGAGCAAGAAAGTGTATGGGAATGAAGCGGTCATTCGTGACCATAAGATTGTACCTCTTTATGTCAGTCCGTCGGACTACTCGGTCAAAGGCGCTAGTGGACCGAAAAGTACCATCCACCATCTTTCACTTTACAACGTCTGAAATTTCTCGTGCACAAGCACTGTGTTTGCATCTCGTCTGCTGCGGTAGGGAAGCAAACGCAATCAATATACAACAAGCAATTATAGCAGCATTGGTGAAAAATGTGAGCCAGAATAAGAGGTCGAAATGAATAAGGTTCGAGAACAAGTGTTTTGATGCCGTAAAATGACAAACAAACCAAGCGTGCGAACGGGTTTGAAAGTAACACAGGTGCAGGAGGCGAGAATCAAGGAGAAAAGGATGAGAAAGTTGACACACGCAGTAAGCCATAATGCATAGCTAAGAAGAGAAATATGGATAAAATCGAGCTTCAGTCTCAATAAAGCACATAAAAGAAATATTCGTGAATGGGAACATCTAAAACATTTCGAAGCAAGAAGGAACACACTCGATGATTTAAAATACTCAATCAGCATTATCTCAGCCAATCAATCAGCTAATTAGAAAGAGATAATGTTCGATTTACGAGATCGATCATCAATCAAAGATATGTGTATCAAGCGGATGTGAGCAACTGTTCGAAACGCATATCAGACCGGCAGCGTCGCCATCGATAAAACATACTGCCAGACACCCCAACGATTAAGCATAGGGCCAATGAAACTCCCAGCAAACTGTACACCAAATAACTGGGGATGGGATTCGCCCGCTTATCCTTACTGTCTTGAGTTACAGCACAAACAATGTTATGTTCATCCGGCTTGAGAAGGAATGGCTCGAGGTAACGAAGCACACGATCTAGTGGACACCCATCCTCGCCGGATCGGCCATGGCAAGGAGGCAATACGCGATATTCACCTGTATCGTCTGGGTATCCTCTTTTATACAATACGCGCAGCCGATAATAAGAACTGGGGGCAGGTGGATCTGGCCCTAACAATTCCAACACCACAGCGGCAGAGTATTCGACAAGATGGTCGTCAAACACTCCAAGAGCTGCCAATAAATAGCTAACGTCGGTATCATGAGCAGAATAGGCCAGTAAGTGTTGCACAGAAAGAGGACCTTTAATGATGGGTGAGTAAGTGTTGTCAACGACTGAAGTCACGTGATCGACGAAAGCACTCAAGAAGACTCCAATCTCCAAGCGAAGTATTTCAGTTCTGCTTGTAAACATTAACTGTTCAAGGCAAAAACGGACGAACGACGAACATCAAGATGAGAATGCAGCAGACAGGGAATTTATAAGAAAAACATATGATTTTAGTACCAGTATCCTGCGAAGCCTAAATGCTCACTAAAGTAAGAAGCATAACGGACATACAAAAATGAATAAACGCCAAATGGGACAAGTGAATGAGTGGATAAACGAGTGAACGACACAGAAGTACAGTTGTTTACTATTTTCCACGAAGGTGACTCTTGGCGTGCAAGTAAATAAAACTATCAACTGTACGTTCCGATGGTCGTTTATGATTCTTAAAAAACTGGACTAGACCGGCTTCATTATACTACAGGCAGCTGAATGATCGGTCCGAGATTTCAGTTTTCTTGCCCAAAACGGGGAAAAATATCGAAACGTACTGAACGCCATGGACAGCAAAGTGGTCAGCAAGTTCCTGGAATGACTCACATGGGTTATAATGACAATGAGTTAACTCCACCTAGAAGCTGTAGCCATTGTAATAAATAATATTTTTGATTGTCACCTTCCATTGTGCATTTCTGATGATGTCGCTTTTCTAGCTGCGGTTGTTTTAGTCAAGCCGTCAAGTCTTTGTTCCTTTCTAGAACTAAAAACATAACTCACTAGCTGGACTCGTTTCAGCTGTACATTCTACTTTCCAGGGTTGGCAGTAACACATGGGGTCGACAAAGTGACATTTTGGTTACACTGTCATACATGTTCCGTTAATGAGAGGCAGACTGAATGCATTGGGGATCCCTCTGTCTTAGAAAACGATCCATTTCTCTGGTGGGCTTACCTGGAGGCAACATTTTTCAATAAAGGAACTTAATCCGATCAAAAAAGATTCCGTCAGGTGTTAACCAGGTTTCCGACTGAAGTCACCATACAGTTTCGCGATACTGTAGTAAACCAGTTGGTAGAACGCAAGTATGAGCCCTTAAAAAAGGTATTTATTAATCGAGTCATACCCTCTGAGAGGATTCGACTCAAACAACTTTTCCACGACCGAAACCTGAGCGATAAATGTTCTACAACCTTTCCGAAAGAGATGCGTTAACTCTCTGGCAGTTTGCATGTGGAAGAATTCCTCCTTAGGGATCTTTGGCTTAAAAAATTACCGGAGGTAGCGCAGATACCAGTTTCTGTTGGTCTTTCCTAAACTCACTCCGAGATAGCGAAAATAGCTGATCAAGGAATAGGACGTTTTCGACCACTACTTGGACAGTTAAATGTATCCCATCCTGTTCCACGTCCTATGCTAAACATACGCCATTCCGACAAGTTGGTTACCCCTAAAACAAGCATGAATCTTTACCGGCGGTAATCGCATCTTTGCGACGCGGTTTAAACGAAATTTCTCCAAATTTGTTCAAGCTGTTCATTAGGTTATCGACCTAGTAAACCACTCAGGCGACCAGTACCACAGTCAAAAACTGATTGTTGTTGGTGCCACGAACGTTCTGGTAACAGAGCCAGAAGGTGTGCCAAACTTAGCACCTACGCACTACCAAGGCGAGGCGAACTTCGCAGCCGAGCTCTAACGGCATACACTATCGTCGGCGTCGACTCTCCTTGTCACCTCATTTTTTGTGCTAGATTTAGTAACCGGAACTGTCCTCTGTTGATACTGCGGTACAAGCCCGTGTTTTTTCATCTTCCAAGGATACGATGCCAAAACCCTGCAGCTCACATCTCTGTGCCACCAACACCCTCTCCATAGCTATTTACGGGCAGCGCTTCTTCACATTAATTAGGGTTTTCGGCGGACGTTTCACCGTTTACAATCGTCGCGATACACTTTACCACGATTGGCATCGGTTTTCTCTGGCAATTTGACCTTCTGATCCATACCATACATCATGTGCTAATCAATTCCAACATCAGCCTTAGCATATCCCGAAGGTGTGTGAAAATTTTGGCTGTAACACCCATATATGCTTAACTCGACTCCCAGACAATTTGTAGATGTCTTCGTTGAGTTCTCACAATCCTTTCGTGAACCGAACGACATACCGTCAGTGATCTCTAATGTCATGCACAACATCTGCCCCAAAGGACCTGCAATCTCAGCACCATCTAGGTCGCTGGCTTTTGATGAACTAAAAGCTCCTGCGGCAGAATGCAAACACATACTAGGGCAGGGAAAAATAGGCACTTTCCGACAGCCTACGGGCCTCATTGTGGCACTTAGTACTGAAGTGGTTAGATGACTGGTGTTCTTGAGATGACTACCGTGGGTTCAGCAAGACAATCGCCCCCTGAAAAGTACCCGATCCCGCATCTGCATTTCCTAAGTACTTGCTTATATGAGAAAACCATGTTTAACAGTAGAGTTGAAAGCCGCATACCACTGAAAACCGATAACCAAAGACGGTATATCAAAAACCGTAGTAATTAGTCCGTTTGGCTTCATCGTATCCCTTCGAATGTCTTTTGGATCGAACAATACTGATCTCACTTCTCAACGCTTTATTCATGAAGTTACACACGGTTTAGAATTTGTCTACTCTCATCTGGATGACACTTTGATGACTACAGGAGGAACATCCCACACACCTCTGCGCCTTACTACAGCATTGGTTCAACAGGACGTCACAATAAACTCTACCAAAGGCGAATTGGGTACGGCCATCATAGAGCTTCTGGGCCACTGGAGCTCAGAAGACGGGATCGTTGAGATCGTCGAGTTAGCTCTCCTTGCTCATTCTCATCTGAATGCACTCCTGTCAAGTGTGCCCGTTTCCAAGGCAGCTGCGGGTGCCCAGTTACAGCAGTTCGTTGGTAATCAATGACAACCTTTAGGCTTCTTCTCCAAACGTTTGTAACTCACGAAATCCCAATACAACACGTTTGGTAGGGAGTTACTAGCAATCCATTTAAGTGTTCGTCTCTTCCGTCATTCAGTGGAAGACAGAATTTTCACGGTTTACATTGGCCACAAATCGTTTATCTATTTTTTATACGCCCCATCCGACAGGCAATCCTCAAGGGAAAGTAGGTACCTGGACTACATCCCCCAGTTTAAGACTGCTACACGGTGTCTCAAGTACCGAAAACGGTGTAGCGGGCGCTCTTTCGTGCGTTTGTAATCTCAATGTACCTGCTGATAATGGTACTGATTTGGCAGCCATGGCTATCGCGCAAGTCACTGATCAAGAGATCGAGCACTTTCGTCAAAAGAGCTCCTTTATAATGCACCTTGTACCTTTGACACCTTGTAAGGGAACAATTCTCAGTCAGAGTTCCCACGGCACCGCGCGCCCTACACTGCCTGCATCTCTCCTTCGCAGAGGGTTTGACACACTGCACAGGCATACGCGCTCCCGTTAAACTTTTCACTGAATGTTTCCTATGGCCTAAAGTAAACACTGATGTCCGCAAGTGGGGCCACTCAAATCTCCAATGTCAAGGTTCCGAAGTTTCCCGTCAAACGGAGAGCGCCCTTGGCACTTTTCCTTTGCCAGATGCACGTCTTCATCAAGTTCACGTTCATTTGGTGGGCTCTTTACAGTTCACAAATGGTTCGGTTTAGTTACTGACGTGTGTTGACAGCTTTACAAGATGACCTACAGCCATACCGTCACCCATCTACTCTCTAAAACGGTAGCAAGCGTCATCCTGGAACGTTGGGTATTACAATCTGGTTGTCCAGTACATGCGATAACAAGTCATGGATCATGTTTCGAAAGATGTTTTACAGCCCTCTTAAATACTCCAGGATGCAAGCATACTCTTTGGCTTATTATTCGGCAGCAAATGGGATAACTAAACGTTTCCATTGTCAGCTAAAGACTACTCATTGCGCGTGTTAACCCTTCATACAGCTAGGTACTTCTGTTAGTTCCTTTAGGCTCATAGACCACAGCTGAGGTGGATTTCAAGATCATTGCAGCAGGACTAGTTTTTAGTTGTTCACTTAGGTTACTAGATGAACTCGTCTCATCTGCAACTTCGGCACCGTATGACTATGGCAGCTATGCAGCCCACCACAACCGAAGACGATCATCAACACTGCCGTGCACACTAAGATGTCTTAGTACTTACGGATGGCCTGTGTCAACCTACACAAATCCCGCACACCGGCCTCCATAAAGTGATCACAAAGGACATGATGAGTTTCACTATCAGCAGTAACAGCAAACGTGATGCAGTTTCGCACGATAAGCTAAAACCGACATCTGTTGAGTAATTAAAAGCCATATCACCTCTGTCGACAGGAGGCGTTCCTCATCTGGAACAGTCAACGTTAGCAAAAGACGTTCGACCCCCGGAAACCCTGTGATTATCAACCCGCCCACATTCCCATCATTAGGTTCCCCTACCTTCATACACGATCGTCTCGGTAGGGAGATTTACAAATTCGTGTGTTGAGCGGAATATGTTAACCTTCCTTATTTCTTAAAGTGACACTTTCATTAATATATATGTATTTGCGTACCTCTAATTCTGCCCACCTTTTATGTCATGCTTTTCTGAGTTATTTCGTACACAAATATAGCGATTTTTTAAAAACGTTCGCTTTGGTTAATGTGTTCTTTTGAGTAAGTAAGTACTTAGACAAGTGAAAACAAACAAAAACACAGCACTTGCTACTCATAAGCACGCTCACGTCTACTTCAGTTATTGGATGCAGTAACATATCTACAACCCAAACTGTGTTGCTCAGAATCAAGTCTACTTGCATGTCAACTATTTTCTTTCTTGAGTCTATGACACTCAGACATGTTTACAACATGGAAAAGAAAAATGGGGGCAACACTCAAACTAATATGTCCGAAAATGAGTTATACGCACCCTGAAAGAAACTTAATCATAAACTGAGAAAATATGCGTACACACATAAACACAGCATTAATACAAACGAACAATTAAGGGGCACTAAAATAAACCTAAGTTTTTCAAAGGCAACCTACTATGGAGACACAACGTTTTCCTGTTTGACATCTACCAACTCTGTTACGCACTGTCTAGCTATAGGTCATATCTGATTCGGCAAACAGAACCTAAAGCTGTCTTGGCCACTCCAAGAGCGTGTCCCACAAACCATCAGATGGGTATGTTTGTTTGTGACCACTTGGTCTTCTTGTTATCTACTGATTCCCCAATGTGCTGGCATGCAGAATATCAACATACTATTTCTCATTCAAATGTTTATTTTTCACTGCAAACGAAATGTCTAAAAAGTACTGCTGGCCGAGTAACACACAGACAGCAATATATAAGCTAGTTATTTCTCTCTCAAACCTGGACGAACCTCTCGAGCACACAAAATAGGCAATTCACATTGCGACAAAATAGTTTTACTGGTAGTACGCAATTTATTCGTCTGAAGGTGTACACTGTTCCTAATAGGCAACTTAGCTATGACGTTCTGTTAAGGAACGCAATTATTTTAAGTTTAGCGTAAGGATAACACTGTGCTGTACACAACGAGGGGACGAAAATATAAAAACAGGAAGGAAACCTGTAACAATTTACAACAGAAAACAATATCAAATCACCGGATAAAAAGTAAACGGACAATTCCACTTACGTTCCAATAGAACGTTTCAACTTCAATGAGTTCTTTGTAAACTTGCTCTGAACACCAGTCAGGAAACTGCATATCATGTGCTTCCATACAGGTGAGGGTGTCAGATACTTCCCACAAGTTATAGCGATCGATTTTGACACCCAAGTTTCGGTTAATGAGTTCAAACAATGCGCTATGATTCTTTTCTGTTTCGATGGCTGCCTCCGATTTCATTTCCAAACCGCGCAAAAGATCGAGGAAGGGACACGGAGCAACGCTCAGTAGCACATCGGCCTCCTAAAAACGGGAAGATGGACAATACGGTTAGCAGACCATGGCAGTGTGAGCTGTCCTGCACGATAAACTAACCAGCTATCGCAGGCAAAAACGTTTGTAGATTAGTATCCACTAACAGCTGTCCACAACAGGCGTGCTGTGGGGTTCAAAATGTAGCATGGAAAATTAGTTAATTGCTATCTATCATGTAATCGCAAAGTTGCACGATACAAAACTGCAATTCCACACGATCAACATATGGTCAGTTTCTGAAAGGTGCGGATGATGAAATTTAGCCATTATTATCCCACTAAACTCTTGTAATCAGTGAAGTGGAATTTCAAAGAGTTAGACCACAAGCAAGCACACATCAAACGTGCTTGACAGTAAACTTTGTAACAGTGTACAGTAAAGCCTGGTTAGGATACGTGCGTAATAAGGTTAGCTCACTGCATCAGGTTCTCTTTACCAAGTGCATGAGAAACAAACCGTCAGACAGACAGTTGGAATCATGACTATAGGATTACGGCTACCCGAATAGCAATGAACCACCAAAGATTACACTACAAAAAAATTAAATGCGTACAAGCCCCTTTAAGTTTTCCGTAGACAGTGGAAAAACTGGAAACTACCAATCTTATAAGAGCATTTGGCCATCTGCATGTAAGAAACACATCGAAACAGCACGTATCCACGTTGGATATATCAGAAACCTACCGCACCGCATATGACACACTAGTCAAAAGAGCTAAACGTTGTATTTTCGAAATATATCAAATGCAGTAGGAACACAGAACCTCGGAGGAGCGAGTATAAATCAATGAAACAGAGGGGCTCACAAATGACTCTGGTTCAGCGCCATGTGTCACAATGGCTCTGGCCACGGGGAAGCGCTGGTAAGTTCGATGAGGACTGCTAACACCAAAGACTTCGTAACACGCACACAAAAGTAGTTCACTGATAACCTGACTGCCATTTCTAACTATCCGAGCATGTTCGAGCAGTGAACAGCGTACCGGATAACTGAAAGTAATTTATAGAATGCTTCAGAATCCATGAAGCATATGTACGCTTACATCTTTGCTAAACCTCCGCATGTCGAGCTTATGTTTGAGAGCCATGTCGCAGCCTACGCTGGACAGCCACTGCGAGCGACCATTGCCACGAAAACACTGAAGACGGGAGACAAGAGGCTTCTGAACAACTCCTGCATGAGAAAGCCACGTCTCATAGGTGTATGCGAAAACAGCGTATACCTAGTCATTGTGTACCTTGATCTTCAGCGAAAAAATGGTATTGCACCAGTGTAACAGGTGGCTACAGAGTTCACACTTTAGAGTAAATCCAAGATTCACAAGCATACCACGATATGGTTTTGACTCACACGTATACAGATGGTAGATCGATCATGCACATTCATAAACTCACGCACTTGTACAGATTCGTCACGCAATCACCCATGTCACTAAATGAGGACTGTTGATAAACCACACGCCAAATTGGGCTGTATTTTGACCCTAAAAAGTCACAAAGGGAAGAGGAAAGAAGAATACTGCAACAAGTTTGATCGGAAACTGCTGAGGACTTGATTTGTTCCTGAATAAAATGAATAAATTGACGGAGGAACCCGCTCCAATTGTGTTCTTTGGCGTGATTCACTTGAACCAGCCTTGGGATCGAATTTATCAAGCCCATCAACTTTCGGCGCCTTTTCACTGGATGAAAGTTTAAATGCACTCTCTGTGTCGTTCTCTCTTTTTTAAGATACGTTTGAATACAGACGCGGATATTTTTAGTAGTCAGATCCCTTCACTTTCCCTTTTTCTTTATTCTCTTTTCCTGTACGGAGTATGCTTGTTTCTTCATGGTTGTGTAGTAGTTAAGTATCAGTGAGAAACCCTGATGTACTGTTGTCCAGAATGATGATTAATATTGTATCTGTCTAGGTCTGAGCCTCCTAGCAGTGTTTCAGCCCATAAACAGTCGTGAATTCGCGAAACGCTAATGTATACAGAACGCTTACCAAGAGGCACCGGCAAACCAGTGGCCCAGTTTGAGTCAGCCTTAAGAAGCTAGCGAAAATTGTAAGAAAGTCACAGCATCAATGGAGTTGTAGCCAGATTTCTGTTACGTCGATTGACCACATGAACACGCACACGATCTTACCTGATTCTGGAAATGATACTGACCTTCCAGATAGTAAACGCAGGCTGATTCAAAGTTTGCGCAGTCTATGAGCACGGCTTAACTGAACAGCCGAAACAGACGGAACACGTCTTTTTACCGGCAAGTTGCTTTTCTCCCTGGTTCATAAGTGTGTTGGTCGTCAACCAAATACAACCTAGACTATATTTAAAAACGTCGGTTCAGGTATCGCCAGTCAACTGTATCAATCCAAGGAGTAGACTTAAAATTCTGAGGAACGGTTCGGATGGTTCCAAGTGGACCTTACAGATGATTGGAACCAAATGGTCAGTCAGCGCGTACCCGACAGAACTTTATCACAAGTAGATATGGTACTGAAGTCTAAATTATTGAAGTTTAATGAAGATTCTGGACCAGACATCCCATCCTCCTTACTCTGCACAGATGGTGAAAATATTCTCTTGGATGGTTTGGGAAACCGAAGAAGTACCTCGTGATTGGCACTTATCAATAGCTATTCCTGTTGTCAGAATGTAAAACAACGTTTTACGCGGCAACCACAGAAGCATCAGTCTGATCCGTAGCGGCTTTATTTTGCGTCGATTCAGTAAACCCAGGTAAACCAAATGTGTGGAGAACTTACAGAATTTCTGTCTAATCAACGGTGTATTTGCCATATTTTATTTTGGGACGGGTTTTGGGGCATCAATACTCTTATGAGAAGCCGACAGCCATCGTCCTTTTAGGTCTGCAGGGTGCCTTCGATTCGCTTGCCTGCAACGTTCTCTAGCTGTGCTTCCATCGTAAGGACGCCCCGGAGAAACGAGTGAAACTGATAAGATTACTGCGTACTCCCTTCAAGGAAAGTGGGAGTTTATGGATAACAGGATCGGGTGTCCACCGCCCTTGGTGGTGTACGCTAGAGATGTTCGATCTCTCTTTCATGTTACATTTTGTTGCGGACTAGATTTTGGATCGTGCACTTGATTAGCCTGACGAGCTGCGTGTTCAGGTTCCTCTTGACACCCAGTTGACCGACATCGGTTATGTGGACGTCGCTGAGCTGCCCAGTTCCTTCTGCCTTAAGCACACAATCCATGCCGAAAAAGATGAATGGCCAGGCTGGTCTGTACGGAGTGCTGTTCGCAATTTAAAAGTGCAAAGTGCTGCTTCAGGGATGAGGCATTTCCAATATTACGTCCGTTATTGTAGACAGTCTACCTGAGACTGTGGATACTTCCACACATGTGCATAACACTATCTCGGCCGCTTGTAACACTGCCGATCAGATATCAGTGAAAGCAACGAAAAAAGTGTGAGCTTCAACAACCTGCATCATATGGAGATCGAAATGATATCTGGTTGTTGCTGCTTGTATGTACGTTCTGTACTTTCCTATAATTCGGAACGAAGGTCTGTTCGCCAGCGGAATATAAAAAGACTTTTGTTCGGTCATTGTTTTCGATGTCAACCAGCCCACATTAAGTGGGACGGTCAGGTTACTCACACGACTGTTTGCCAGCACGAATTTAGGAAACGTTCTGGGTACAAAAGTAATTAGTCAACTAATCAGACCACAAATCTGCGACGGTTTAGTCGCGTACGCCGCATGCCACCTGAGCGCTTGCCGTACCCCAGGTATCCTCCCACTGGGGGATAGTCAATCGACGAAATATATCGACTCTGAACACTCCGTTGTGTGAAGGGAACAGGTGTCGCTTGTTCATCTGAGGGTCTTGCGATCACTCAAACTGCTGATTAGAAACGCTGTCCGATATGGTTACGTACCAAAAGCAGCAACATTTCTATAACCACAACTTCTCCGGTTCTTCTGTCTAGACTTCTTTTTATTTACCTACCGTTTGAGTACTCCACATCACTGTTGTGGTGAACGCCGGTTCGAATAACACTCTCCCCCAGTTAGGATCACGACCTTTATGAGTGAACGGATAGACATCTTTAATCCTATCTTGTGCCTGCGGTCTAGCAGTATGAACTGGATGACCCTATTCGTTGCATGTAGAAGTAAAACATGTAACTACTGAATCATCCCTAAATATCCCACTTAATATAACTTAGACTCATATCGGCCAGTATTTCTAACAATGGTTCAAAGGAACAGTAAAACAGACACAGCTAATCACACAGACGTTGTCTCGGAACCTTCTATCACTTATCAGTCAGCCTCCGGTTTCCCTCATCTCGTACGTAAACCTGAAATGCGAGTTAACATAAGTCTTTCAACGTCCACACTACAGAACACGTAAATCAGCATGCTGATTCCGTACGGACGTTACACCGACCAAAATTCGACTTCTGTTACATATAGGAAAGGAGAATACAGGATAACAGTAAGCAGTACAATAAGCAACCGATACACCTGCCACTCAATATTGGTTGCGTATTTTGCGTGACTCCCCCGTCGTCACTGTCAGTCTGGCTGAGGTACGTGTAGTCATCAGAAGAACGGCCAAAGCAGCACTGGTAGACTAAAGTTCTGTTGATCGCCAGTTTTGTTTGTCGCTCGGAAGGTCCCAGAAAGACAAGCTTTATACATCATATTACCAGATATCTCTAGACTGTGTCTTCCCATGTACTAATTGACTTCAGTGACACCGATATAACAGATGGTTTTTGTCTGAAATCTAACCACTCTCTATAAATCGACATAGCTGTGATAAAACCATTTCGGCCATGGATAAGAACGTCTAGACCAGCCGTACTGAAGATGTTGAGTCTCGTAAGAGTAATTCGCCTTTCAAAAATTACTGCTGGTTGCTACAACTGTGCTCCCAGCATGCGCCAGTTTTGGATAGCAACGTTTACAAACATTATGCGGGCAATTATTTCGTTCAGCGTATTCTTCCTGAAAATCAGACATGGTATCAGATAGACCAAATAACTATCAGTGACAGGGGACGTGGCCCCATTCAGGACTGTCGTTCTTAGTGGAGAAATTTCCCTAGGCTCAGAATGTGTTGGTGCTACGTCGTTTTGTACCTAATTTAACAAGAAAACGACCACACCGACAACGACGGATGGCAGCTGAGAAACCGGTAAGGTAATCGGCGAAGCATAAGTACCAAATTAATCTAGAAATCAAACCCGATCCTAGACACTGCCAGGATTTTAGGGTTAAAGTTCGTCGACTCTGTAGTTTGGGACATCAGGTAAGAACGGGAGGAGTTTCGTCTCAGACGAGTAAGTGGTGATCTAATTTTCACCCTTGCTCAAATTCAGAATTAGAGTCATACGTGCTATCGGCCTACGATTGCCTTTTTTCTCGACCATAAAGGTGTGCTCAGTTTAGTCTATCAATTTGCAATTTCATTTTCACTTAAATGCAGCGCATCGTCTACCAGGTAAATGAACATACTATCGGCGCTTTATACAAATACTTTAGGTCAGGCTAGGGCCTACGGTGAACTGACTGACAGTTCCAGCACCAAAAGCGACGTAGGTTAAGATTGACCAGTTTAGTCATGTTCATTTAACCTTGCCACAGACTAAATAATAAAAGACTGTTTGAGGCACTCGAAATGCTAGTACAGACTTCCTACCTGACAGAAAGCTATGCTGAAGACAAGGTATTGTTGTCTGACAACTTTCAAGTAGTATAGACTGTCAAACGGTAGTTCAACCTCGCAGAATACGATGGAGTGCACCTTACAGCCCCAAAACACAGTGCTCCTGCAGAATTGCAGCAACTACTTAGAGTTAATGTTGAACAATGAATTTACGAAGGTTATCGAAGGATCTGTGTACGCAGAAAGTTACGCCATCAGCGGCAGAGGTATAGAGAATGAAATAGAAGCTCACGTCCCCAAGACTAGGTCTAAGATATCCCTGGAGACAGAGAGACATCTCTCTGAGGCTTAAGGGCAGCGTATGTACGGGATTGCGCAAGCTATGCTACGTCACGGTTGCAAAACCTGATCGCTCGGAACGGAAAACACGACCCTTCTTCAGGCATTTCATTACCGATGTCTGAGCTCGACTGCCCACACTAGGTAGCAACCATGAGTAAGCAACGAAGTGGTTCGGGAGAGGGTAGTTGAAAGTGTAGGTCGAGATAGTTCCTTTACTAAATTTGCAAGTATTCACAAACTAAGATGGTCAAGCCATGTATTATGGATGCCAGTAAGTCCGCAGCCACATTAAGCAATCTTGATCGAAGCCGCGGTTGACTGGTGTAAGAGACAAGGTAGGCAGATGGGGATCTGAGGTGGAGAAATGACGTCATTCACTAAGAGTTAGTCAGTGTAGGATGGTTTTGTCTTGCAGTCTACGGTCTTCGCAATTCACTGCGTCGGTGAGACGACAGCTAAGTAAGCTCAGTGGCATGAATGTTGCTGTTGCTTGGCAGGGTTGTCTGTGAAATGGGTGCAGTTACTGACGACGGGCAGTGAAATACCTTTATCGCTGATGACGTCCTATTTTGCTTTATAGTTCGCCTGTTTGCTTACAAAATGTAGGTTGCTTGATGTTGAGTATAAACAAGTGCATTTAGTAGTTGAGTCCCTTCTGATTCCTCTTTCTTGACTAGGGATTGCCTTTTTGCCAACGGCTGTATGTCTGTCAAGCGTCGGCACGAATAACTAGTGTATTTCTGTCTTAGGTGATGATGATAAGGTTGATAACTGTGCATTGACGCGCAACAGGTTTCTTTTGTAACCACAGATAACACGGAGTGGCGCGAGTGGGTTGGTTTTATAGCGGCTAGGGACCTACAGGAGTGACTATATGTACTATGCACATTTCACACCTATTAACCAACACCAATACTGCTGCGGGTGATAGAACGACGAAACGCTGCTCTGAGCACAGTCGATCGACATTTACTACAGACGAAGTGAGAGGGGTTGTCGATACGTGCAGCCCTGAGGAAGAATTCTTTGTACTAAAGGTGAACGGCGCCCACACCCATGTGCCGACTGGTACTCATGCATGCTAAGAATCTTATTAAAACTCATCAAATCACCCAGGTCATCTAAGTGCACAAACTGTCGGAATACAAATGATCCAAAACCTTATTTCCACATGAAGTGTACTCACAAATCATGATTTAATCTTTTTATCCCACAGACAGAGGTACTAGTTGTATTAGCAGCCAAAATTGACAAGGGAGGTATATTCAACACGGGATGACTACATGAATTGGCAAACGTGTCACATCGTGAGAAACATCGCACGATGTGATAACTTAACATCTTCTGGTGTGCACCACTTCAACGATATCCATGAGTGCAGTCAGACACAAACGAAACAAATAATTTTAGATTACCAAATAAATTTAGCCCCTTTCATAAAAGCTGGTTGTGAAGCCTACCTGAATAAAGATGTTGTGTACAATTGTCAGCGGCGTTCAATTGATGCTAACTAAATGTCTTGCGCATTACCAGTAACTTTAGATCAAACTGACTACATGGGTCACTATTTCAGATCACGTCAGCTATCGAAGACAGGATATGAACATAGGCAATCTGCTATAGCTGTACTTTTGAACTTGAAAGTAAGGTAGGCCTCCGATTACCGAACGGTCTAATTATGTCATCTCGCACGTAAAGGAAAATCAACACACAGCAGTGAACACTAAATTTCTAACGAGCTAACAATAGCGAATAGCATTTAGCATAACTGCCTCACTTTATTTGAATGTCAACTGCCTGACAATCGGGATTATCTTAATGCACCGAGATTCAATTAAGTCCGGAGGACAAACCCGTGTATACAGAGTAGGAAGGTGACATGAAGACAAACAAACTGAAAAAATATGTTGTTTATCTCCAAGACATACTTTACAGCAATAGGGGTAGTGCTGCTCATTAATTGGAAGAACTCAGCCGCCTATCGAGTTTTAACAGAGAAACTTCTACATAGACGGGATGTCCATGCATAGTACAGAAACCACATCATTTTGATAGACAAATCTATGATAACCATTTGAATATCGTGACATTCATGGTAACGGAACTATATCGGTGTTTCAATCAAAGGCGTACTGTACATTTTTAATTAAGGTAAGTACACGGGGTTAAAACGGACTAGAGTACCAATATATGGAGTGATGTTAAACTGTAGTGCCTGTGCGAATTAGCAAACGGAGAGTAATTAATAAACCTTCATCCCCCAAATTGTCTAGTGGTCCAACTAATGTCAAAATTCGTCAAAAACCATATTTGACATCTACTCGGCTGTCTACTCAGTATTTGGGACCATTAATGCATAGCGATCGGACGAGGACGAGCAGCCTACGAAAGTTGCTTGGCAGAAGTTTAACATCAACATTGTCACCCTCGTCAACATCAACACACCAGTGGCTCACGCCAATGTCCAGCTGTCATATAGCCATGGAAAGAAATGAAACCCAAATAGGAAGCAAAATAAATGGAATGGACAGAACAAGGACACCAGAAGTCATTGTCTAAACTCATGCATTCAACTCGATTAATCTGCAACTTTGAAGTATGCTTGGCATCTTAGAATGCTTGCGAGGAACTGCTAGGTTGTAGTGTGAAGAAGCCGTTGGCATCACCTCCGTAGACCACAATCACTGCTTCGGAAGCGTTTACTGTCGTGGATGGCAGAACAAGTGGAGTCCCCTGATAGCAGAACAAGCTGGGAATCTCGTTCATTCTGATTTCTAAGGAGTTTTCTTATTAAAGGAACATAACGTTGGCACCTTTGTGCTACAGTCTTGCGCGCCATTCATTAACATAGAAAAAAATTGAGGGTCTCTTTTCCTACAGGACAGGGAAATCGTCAATGTTAAAACCTTCAGATCATTGTGAGAGCTGATTATTACAAAAGCCGCCGGACGATACGGATGCAAACCACAATCACCTTGTAAACAAGGTAACCAGATGAACAATGGTTCCCTACACCCGGTTAACCCCGGCCTTCCGGAATCCCATAGAAAATGTTGTCTTTCTTAGGAATGAGCGTTCGTCCTATTAGTTAAGACAGCACCTGCTAAATATCCGTCTGTCAACGTGGAAAATGTCGTGGTCCCTTCGAAAGGCAGGGGATAAAAAGTCATCTCACATGCTATGAACCAATCAGTCCAGTCCAGTACAGATAAGAACGTTCCTATCTCATAAACCACCTTAACGTAAAGGAGACGAGTAGGGACGGCGGGCAGGTACCATGCCGTCGGTGTAAGCTGAAATGACTTCAGCAAGTTTTTAGACAAGGAACCTCATCAGACGGCATACATGAAACCGCAATTTCGGATTGTGTCGGGATATCTTAAGCTGGATATGTGTGTTTGTGCAAGAAAGGAGGCAGAGTGTCTCTTTCGGAATAAACATCCCTCTTCAGCACATTGTGATGAACTGTGCATCTTCAGGTTTGGATTTGAATAAGCCTCCACATTGACCTTATGTCTATAAGCTTCCTGCTCTTGTGAAAGTGCTGCCAGTGATATCTACGGATGATCCTGAGAAGTGACAGGTCAACATATCAGGAAGATCGGAGGTCCTGTACAGAGTTTCCAACTGGCTTTGAACGTGGTGGATGCTGCCAAAATACCTCAGTACATATGCGGTAACATGTACTGACACAAGTGCCGCTAGTTTCTTTACGTACGAGATGGTAGAAGCCGAGCCGTTTGTTGGGAACTAGCAAGCTTACCTTTGTTTTGATACTGTTCGGGACTTCCACTCCAGGTGCCAATGACAAGTTACAACAAAGGCTTTTGTGCACCGTAAATAGTTGGCCAAAACTTCAGGGTGAAACGTTCTACAGTTTCTTTACAGTGATTGTGAAACCGTACCTTCAATACTGCGTCCTAATGAATAGAGATATGAAGTTGCAATGAAGCAGGTAGCGGGTGTGTGCACGCGCCTTTTGTAAGGTTTGAAAGGCCTGTCATATCTAAAGGTGTTAGGTAGGGTGAGCACGTAATTACGGTTACCAGCGACTATAGTCACTCGTCGTACACTAACCTGCCGCACTGGCTCCGATTTTTAGACATGGTTACAGGATCTTCGTGAGCACCCGCTGAAACCGGACAAAGCTCAGTCCGTTTACATGAAAGCAAAACTAAGCTTTTGGCGGCGAACTGTCGACCACTGGAACTTTCTCCCAGGAGATGTAGGCTTGCGTAGCTTATCAGAGATTGCGGGTGGATGGATGCTGTAAACCTGCAGTTCAAACTTTTCCCGTAAACCTACCATTCTCAGTTTTCTTTTTAAATTTGTCTTACTCTTCCTGTCTACAATGTTACTCTCCACAATTAACTTGATAAGTCCTGCTAACCACTTCTGATTTACCTGTTTTCCTCTTCACATTAATTTGTCTTATGACTGTTAGGAACAGAGCTAGTGTTGATGTTTGAGATACTCGAGTGTCTGCCGAGCATGCAATTTGGATTGGAAACGTTACGTCACCAAACGATGTGGCCTCGTTAGAGCGTATGACATGGCCGGTGAAAAACCGTACTTTTGGCACGTGACTAATGTAACGGGGACTTCTGTCAACTATATGGGAACCACTTGCTTGGCTGGCAGTTAAACACATGAGTAAAACTTGTCTGACCTCAGTTTATCAACTGCATGTAGCTATTGCGTTGATTATAACCACGTGTATCCATAGGAATAAGTAAGGAAGATGATGCTCTTAACATCCTGATCCCACCTGGACTTGATGCGCATTAATTTTCATCGTGACATTCAACGTGGGTTAATAAGTACTTAGATTATGGCCGATTAATCTTAGTCTGAGCAGCACGAGCCTTACAATCTGTAATCAAAATCTCAGGTGGTGAAATAGTCAAACGAACAGACAATCACCAATAATATGGACTGAAAATTGCACCTCCAATGACCCATATTTCCGGAAAATACGACGCAAAAAAAACAAATTCTTTGAGCGAAAAATAATATACTGAATTAGTTCGCAATACAATTTTCGATGTGCTCACAGGCTCGATATATAAAGTAACTGTATACACCTCACGAAGTAGTAGGCACTAGATACACTTAGCCATATTGATGGTAAACGGATCATAGAGATTCTTGAGTCACTTATTCATTACCATAAAAGAGAATCGCTAGCAATTTCAGATTACTGAGAATAGTCAGTCCAGAACCTTATACGTACAGCAAGTCGACAAAGCTGATATCCAAACCTGAGACAGTCTCACTCCAGACTCACACATTTACGTAAATGGTGCTAACTGTATAAAAATGGACCATACTAAAAACCAGAGTGGTTTGCTGCTGAAGAACATTGAACATACCTGGCTAACCGTGTGCACGGGAATGGGTCTCCAATTGATGCCGTACGGTTGCAAAGGGGATGAGGAATTGTGAAACACACCAGCAGATACACACTGAGCCGACATCAGCGTTCTGTCAACGTCCGTACTACGCATGTGGAAGTCGGAGCCGTTGTATTTCTCTGGAATGAAGTCCTCATACTTTTTCCGTAACCATCGTCCCAACTCATACTCCTGTAAAATTCCCTTTTCTGTGAGTTGCCCAGGTCCTAGTGGCCACGTAGTTACAAAGGGGACATCTTTATTGATGGGGTCAACCAGTGGTGTCCGGTCTCCATGACGGAATAAGACATGAATGTGTTGTAACTTTAGGACGTTTGATGTATTGTTGTCTATGCTTTCAACGTATTCGGCAAAACAGCTCACAAAGCAAGCACAGCATACAACAATCTTTAAAATGGATAAAAAAGCAGACGAAAACATCCTCCAGACAAACACAATAGTGTTTGCGGAGTCTTAAAAATGTGACAAATGCGTGACCTTGACAGTTTAAGAACCACAGCTCAACGGAATCAATAGGCTCATGAGATCAATGAATCAATGGATTGACTACAAAAGTATTAAGCAAAGGCTTCTGAGGATTCCGTATCTTCAGTTGTAAATTTTTAAAGCGGTAACGACACCCGGAACATAGAAACCAGGTGTAGCATCTAAATTAAAATAATGTGATCATCAAGTCTATCACTGAAAACAGAAATATGTGGAGACTGGTGCTTTTTTTATGCGATTTAGCCATTAATACACGGGTTCGAGGCAGAGGCTGAAGGGCCCCTGATTCAGACGGTTTTTCGTGTTCAGTGTCAAACGGGCGTCTGTTGATCTGAAAGGCATTCATTGAAAACAGGGTGTAACACCGCTCTTGGGAACTACAATAAGTGTCAGAAAAAGAACCAAGATTACTCGCAAAAATGACATTTTGAAAAATAAGAATCAAGTAATGCTTTAAAGAGATTGTCAGAAGCGCTACTGACGAACTTTGCAGGAAGACTGTTCCAGAAGTTAACAACCCTGCAAGAAAAAACTTTTGTCTGAGACAGGTCCGAGGATGAAGCATGAAAAGCTTCCTGTTATGTCCATGCCCACCGTCATCATTCGCTACAGTGAAGAACCGATCAACGAGGCATACTCTGAAGAGGAAGTGTATGAAAACGAAATCACCGCGGATCCGTCGAAATTCAAGTGGGTATAGATCAAGAATTTCAAGTCGAGACTTGTATGCGACACTACTAAGGCCTGTGACTAGTTTGGTAGCCACGCGCTGGACACGCTCAACAGCTAGTATGTCTTTCTTCAGACCGGTATACGCGAC
>LUCH01017354.1:0-46916 GCA_013368495.1 Paragonimus heterotremus
TCGAGAGGGCTGTCTTCCGAAGTATGACCGGCAGTTTGTCGTTCTCACAGTCTGAAAAGTTTCACCTCCCACACTCACGCATGGATAACCTTTTGCCTATGAATTATTCTCTTATCTAAACCACCGAACAGTTTTTCAATAAACATTAACTTACCATCACTGAAGCTGGACAGATCTATGCAGATTAAAAAACATATAGGGTGGACACGATGATGTGGTACGAATAAAATGTCGCAGTTTGTCAACGCACTGCTTAGGGTGGTCAGAATGCTTTGTACAGTAAACGGTTGGTTGGTTACCAATGGGTTGCAGAATGGTCGAAATATTACTTGCAGTTCTGATCACGCTCAAGCAGCAGCACAGAGCTTCGGTGTGTCGACTGATTGGATATGTTATAACTCATACTCACTCTTATTATCTAACTGTTGGAGCAGTAGTAGGTGACAATTAACAAACAATTTGTAGTCACAGTCAACATTGCTGGAAGAAACGCAGACGTCTAAGTACCAGGCAGAAATATGTCAAACTTTGTTCTCTCCCTCTGATCTCAAATCTTTGTGCTATTGGCGCACGGTAATGCGTCGCATTTACTGGGACGTACAAAGAACAACATCACTTTATATAAAGACTGGAATAGTCACTGATATGCAGTATCGCACATTCCCACATGAACTTATGCTTCATAATAAAATTCAGCCTGCTCTAATATCCAGGCTTACCACAATGTTCCGGTTGCCTGTTTGAACTCAAAACCTAGTAGTATCGTACTCTTTGCAAGTATCCCATGCTTACTGAGAATATTTACAGTTTGAAGCTGTAGTCATCGTGTAATGCTACACCTTCTATTTTGCGTACACCCAATGGATCGTAACGATACACTTTCAGATAAAAATGTTCCAATTTCTGGGGGTCAAAATATGGTGGAAGGTCGTAAGCGGCATTTTATAAATGATGGCTATGTTCGATCATGGACATTATGATAAGTACGGTCATTTCAACCGAACTCAGATAATCGTAGAATCATAGCTACCAAAAGATTGTTAGCTGCTGTACAGGAATGACCTAAAAATGGAAATCAATACTGGATAAAATTTCGGCGAATATAATGGGTATAACCTGTTTGTAGCCCGACCCAGCAGTACGCCCTCATATAAAATTGCTGTGATAGCCCACTTGACTTCAGATAAAAAGACAGGCAACGTCATTATCAACTATCCATCATGGGTTAATTGAGATGTTCAACCTCCCGGTATAACAATGTCAACATTATAATTATCACAACTATACAATCTCTGTAATTCAACAGACGCAACCGTTGAATCCTTATTCAAGTGAACTGGAGACAAAGATTTGCTTGATTTACACTTCAACGATTCAAAAATACATTTTTCCCAAGGGATATCAAATACGAACGACAAAAACGTTTAAAAAATCCGTTCCGAAAGTGAATTACTGCAGTTTAACATTAACTCCGCTCGCAAGAAATTCGATTGGGTATTTGAAATGTCCCATTCAGTGCTGCAAAGAAAATTTTGGTAACAAGTTTGTCTTCGATGGAAATCTTTTTATACTGACAACTTTTCAGTGC
The DNA here is from genome assembly GCA_013368495.1 of Paragonimus heterotremus. Taxonomy (NCBI): domain Eukaryota; kingdom Metazoa; phylum Platyhelminthes; class Trematoda; order Plagiorchiida; family Troglotrematidae; genus Paragonimus; species Paragonimus heterotremus. The sequence continues at coordinate 1,589 of LUCH01017354.1, forward strand.
AAAATAGTTGTCAAATACTGGCCGGATTGGGTGAGTCTGAAAACTCGTTCAGTAGTGGTAAGTGGTTGGGGAATTATTTTGGCTTTTAGTTAGGCGATGTTCGTCAAATCCTTTCAAGGGGACGTCCAGCGCACAAATTTCATTAATGTGCTAAGTCAGTTTTCCGAGATATTGGCTGCCACGATTGGTTAGCTCGGTTCAAAACTTGTCCACCTCAATTTGCATCCTTAACGTGACTGAATCGCATATTCTGTAGCAGTTGCATGTAGGATAAATGAGACTGAGGCACATGCCCCTTTATTTGTCTAAGTTCTTCATCAACAACTGCAACGTTATTAGTTGACTGATATCGTTACTAGCTATTGCAGTAAAAATAGATGGCAGCGCCGTTCTCTTTCCTTGTCTGCAGGTTATATTTGAAACAATCCTCAAATGCCGCTTCATGCAAGATTTTCACCAAGGTTTTTTCATCAATAATATTATACACATCTTACTCATTTGGATGACGTGTCGCCACCAGCTCTTTTCTGAAGGAGAAATTATGCATTATATTGTCGTGCTCAAACCGCAAGTCCGATTTCAACCAGAATTGAATGAACAACTTTAAGAAATAACTCAGGAAGAGCTTCGTATATGCAGAAAATTTGTTCTGCAACAAGTCATTTTACATTAAAGTAAAGATGATAGGTCGGAATCGTTCAGTCAATCCCTGAACAAAGAAACAAAGGCAAAGTGATAGCTTGAGGGGAATTGCATCAGATAAGATTGTTTGATAAGATGTACTCATGTGACTGTGGGCTTAATTGGAACCGCTCTTGTAGATCGCTGTGGATGTGTAGTTATTAAACGACAGTTCTTGACAGACACTGGCAATTTTGCAAGTACATGATAGAACCGGCTACGTCAGTGTAATTTTACAAATCGTTCTCGTGAAATACGAACAGGTATTCTTTGAAATGCACAACATGACGTTGAGCATCTGTTAGTAAATATGTTAGTTCTATTACACTTTTAACGAATGCGCACTGCAGCAAACACGACGTTGTTTCTTGGTTTAATAACTGCCCTTCTGGCATTTGAGTACTATCCGACCTAATTCATATGTCGCAATTATCACTATTTACACAAACTTTATAGGCGACCTAGTGCCACACACATTTTTTCAATGTAATTAACCGACGAAGTGTAATGTAAACAAAATTGTGACTGATACACTGTTGAAAGTTTAAACTATACTCCCGTATAAAGTAGGAAGTAGGGCTTTTTAAACTTTATCATTACAAAGTGTAACATGCAGAAGAAAAGAAAACAATGTTTAATTAACTTAAGGAAATCACTTTCACGAAATGCACAAGCGTAAATTCTTCTGTCCTGTTGAATGAAAAAGTACTGTGACCAATACGAAAGTTACACGAACAAGATGGTTTTTTCAAATAAATTTGTATTTGTGGTTATTAGGAAGGACATTTCTTAGTCATACAAAAACGCCCTCGATAAATCCCACAAAATCAAAACAAAACAGTCCAATTCAAACGTGTGATTCAATAGGTTGATGGATAACAAGCCGCGGACGGCTTTATAAGTAAAGTAGAAACTGTTTCAGAGAGTTGAGTATTAACATATTTTCTCTAGTGGTACAGTAAAACCGCTTGAGGCCTGTTCATACACACTAGATCATAGTGGGTTGATAGCTGAACATGAAATTTACAGTTACTGGACATGGCACCCACTAGCGTCGGGCAGCGATGTGTCCAAGTGAACATATTCTAAAGTAAATATCACAGTTGAAACGATTCAGACATCACTTCAGCATGCTTTGTTTTATAAACACTGTCGGTGATTTTCCACAAAATTTCTATGCATTAAATTTTCCGAGAATGTTAGAAATAACGCACGTTTCGTAATATTGCTCAACCTTGGTAATTCTAGCATATGACTTTTCCGAAACGACGATGTTAGTCGGTGAGGTTTGACGAGTAGGATGTTAAACAAAACTCCGGTTTGATTTAACACTTGAAATGGTATAGACAGTCTTGATTACAGCGGATGCAGTTTTCGTGAAAATCCTCCAAAAGCCTGCTATACGAGACCACCGTTAACCATTCATTACCGGATTCTGCCCCAACAATCCTGCGCAGGAAATTTTGAAAATGAACGCACCTCAGAAAGGATACGGACAGACAAACTCTGATCAGCATGACATGCATCCTGTTACCTCTATAACGTTCGACTCTGAACTCCACTCACCAGCGTTCATGCACACCTATACAGTCTCTGCGACCAGCCTTTTGATGTACGAAAGTCTTTGGTCTGTAATAAACCTTTTTCTGATTTAATTCGCACTCACCGGGTAAAAAGCTTCCTGATTATGTTCATACTTTTTTTGAATTGACGCTACTTTAACACAAATTATTAGTCCTGGACGTTCTTTACAATCAAGTAAAGTGGCAACTGATCAGGTTAGCATTCCTGAGTTACCGCCTTTTTATCAACCGAATCAATGCATTTTTGTTGTTGCGTCAAGCACTTTCACACAATGAAGTCGCGGGCTATCAAATCACACGTGTTATATATTGTTGTAACGTGTGCGTCCAACCAGCCGGTAGTCCAGCGTGTGCGTGAACTGCACAGAAATAATTTCTGATCCATATGCGCAGTTGTTCCATTTTTGAAATTCTCCGTGACATGTTCGTGCTTTTCTCAGAGTCAGCCCGGTGGCGACTTCATTGAGATTAGTTTTTATGCCTTTCACTATATTACATGCTACGAGATTGATGTTCAAGTGTGGTGACAACATCAGAAATTGTAACTACTAACGAGATCTTCCTATATCACCAACATATATCATAGAATGACAGTGACTTGCGTACAAACTAGATATTTTAATTTTAAACGTAAATTTGAATCTCATAAATGTTAAACAGTCTGGGAACAGTGAAAAGCTCATTTACGTTTTTCTGTTTTTCTGTGAACCCTCTGGTTTTCCGAAAATTTGTGACAACCAGGCTAACAAAGAATACACAGAATAGTAATAACTTCGACAATATCAACAGTGGTATTGCCGAGATAACGCACTTTCCTTATATTGTCTGGAGATAAGATACAATTTAGTTATCTGAAGTTCCGAGAGTGATGATAAGTTTCTATTGATATTTAGAGTTGAACTTCAGAGTGACAGTTGCCAGACTTCAAGTTGTTAACTTGCCACAGTCTGACTGATCTGTTGGAAGAACCTGCATTACATCCAGGTCAATCGGTCAAGGAAATTTTGTCATGGGCTAACCGCTGCATTTTGTATCACTCTGTGGAAGGTAATACGTTTAACAACAGCACAATTGCGAATTATTTGTGTCGTATTCCTTACATTCAGTATAGTCTGTAGGGAAGAATACTTGTAGGAGTAGCACAAAATTTTATTTAGCTCTAAAATCCACAGTGAACTAAAGATTGTGTTGAGTTAAATGACATGCGTCAACAATGTTCTATTGTTTCTGCAATTGGTGTTACTACTCAGACGTGTATACCAGCTGAAACTCCATCCCATATACCGCTGCGTTCAGAGTACAGAAGAAACTTAATCGATAGCACTCCACTTACGATAAAAATAAGCAGTCACCTAGAAGTCAACACATTTGACGCCTGTGTTGATCTAAACATTTTGTTAAACCTGATGTACATGATGAAGTCGTTAGCAGCTGATGTGTGGATCGCAGAGGTAATGTTTTACCTGTCCCAAGACAGAAAATAAATTCTGGATTTGGCGGACACATCTGCCTTAAACATAGTACTCAAGATTACACTCGTTGGGTGTTAGTAAAAAGCCCACATTATTCACGGTGCCATGTGTTTCTAGTAATCTCCCAAACGCACACGTCACGGTACCTTTGATATTCATTAGAAAAAATAGTGTAGCGAACAAGCTCGTTTTCGGTTATTCATCATCAAGCTAATTAAATAACAATTTATATGAAACAGAGTTGTCGGGGCGAAACGGACAAACACAAGTAGCTAGTTTGAGTGAGGCCAGACACGTCGTCGGCATACTCGGGAACAACGTTTTGGTACGATTACGTCATCACTGTGACGCCACTGGAACCATAACGGTTTGATCGGTCATGTTGTGTGTGGCTGGCCATGGCAACTTCGACGCTTGAACAAAGCACTTTTGTGCGCACAAAGGTGGATTTCTTAATCGAATTCTGGTCGCTTCGGCTGTTGGTACTGTTTACTTTAACATAATACTGACATTCGGTACGTACCATAGATGCAGCTTACTGGTTAGTTGGTCAGAAGGAATTGTTACCAAACACATTGGATTTTGTGAGCGACAAAATGATAAAGCCAACATCAACAATAGTTCAAAAATCACAAAGGAGCAGGGGGCTCATTATTTATTATAGAATTTTTGTTTCAGTTATACGAATATTGACACTGGTCCTAAAGATAAAATTCTGTTCGTACAAGAATAAATTTTTACTCAAAAATCACCAGTTTATGAGTTGTACATGTTCGACGAATTCTTTTAACTTTACTGTGCTACTAGATTATCAGAAATCATTTTCTTATCTCGAAATTCCCCTTATTCTATCACCAAAACGTATACATGCGACATAATATTCTGTTTTCCACAAAATTTATCGGTTTTCACTAAATCCTGAAAGATACTACTTCTACTTCATGCAGCTTTGTTCTGAACCTTTTTGCTTTAGCAAACCTATCTTCACAAGAAAAAGTAGAACTGGCTATCACTTTTATAGATCTGAGAACATTACAAACCTGAAGACAAATGCTGCAAAGGTGAAACCTACATCTAAATTTTGTGCAGATTATTAATCCATTGTATTGTTCTGTTCCATGAATAATATTTTGTCGCAAGTCTAACAAAAATACAAGTCAGTAGTGAAGCAAAATAACCTCACCAATTAAGGCTGCTAATTTTTAAGTGCGTCTACTATTTCGATGTAGCTATGATTTACACAGCTCACACATTTGGCATGGAAAAACGATTCACTTCATATCACAAATTTTGCACACCTGTTGAAGACACGATTTGTCACTGAAATCACTATATGTTTGAAAAATTAGAATATATCATTAAACTATCCTGAAAAAATTACTGGAAAAGCGTTTGTTTCTTATGTAAAAGTGACGGTTACTTTTATAGTGATACTGTGTCGAGTTTTAAAGCACTATGTAGGTTTACGTGCACAGGAGCTATAAAGCGGAGTCAGAATCACATATTAAACATTTTTACTGATGGAACCATCAGACTTGTCTGTCGTGAAAATTGTTGACCGTTGGCGTGTAATTTACGCTATCGTATTCAACGGACTAATTAATTCGTAGGTCAATTGAATTGATTCAAATCTGGTTCGCCATTCCGTATTTCTTTCGTGCGCCCAAAGAAACAAAGTAATATTTATTATGACCCCGGCTTTTTGTTTCAAAGGAAGGAGGTGTCGACTGCAGACACTAAAAAATATGACGTAGTTGTTGTTAGCGTCGATTTATCAAAGACCCCCGGAGTGGTCGAACTTAAGAGCCTGGAATTTTGTCGAGGATGGTTGTGTGTTAATGAAACAGTTTCAAAAACTGGAACAAGCAAGATAAAAGACGCAATAAAGCGATAACAGTCCTTGCTTCATGCAAACTCAATCGATGATTGCTTCCGTTGTTGCAAACTGCGTTGTATATATTCCAGTGTTTTACTTTCGTGACAGGACAGAGTAAACGAAACGTTAACTTCTCGCAGCTTATCTTCTGTCGTTATTGATGAAAAGCGAATCCACAAACTTACCATTACTGTTGTTATGAAATGCCTGACGAGGAGATCGCAAATCATGCGATAAGCTGAGTTTTCAGTAATGAATATGTCCAAATTAGCTCCCCTTAGCTTGAGTCGACACCATCATCGGTAGCTTGCAAACCTATGTTTGATATGTACAGCAGCATGCAGGCGTCCTTTATGGTTTAGTAAATCCTAAGTTTTAGCTAATTCATCGCTTCCTCTCATAAAATTCTTATCACGACTATTTAGGAGTCAACGTACTGCTCATCCAGCGTCCCAATTGTGTGAATACTGACTTTACTCAAACACCAGCTTTTAAATCATGAAAAACGTCGCCCTGAGGAGGTAGCTCCAGCTTATCGGTAGAGGGACTAGTAATTTGTAGTTAATTTCTCAAACTTCAACACCGTTCAACTGTAAGTTTTTCTACACCGTACCTTTATCCAGTAACAAGAAACTATGCTTCCTCATCGTTGGTTGTTTATGGAAAATGCACAATGGAAAAAAAGAAACCAACCAGGATGGCTTGCCATCCATAAGAACAAACCTTGACCCATCGTGTTGCAGAATTACATCTTCTTCTTCAGGTTTTTCAATTATTTCTCAAAACTCTTAACGGTCATCTCAGTTAACTAATTACCATAAGTGGTACTGTCGAGTACTACAACTCTTCAGGTTCTTAATTCTACGTAAAAAAACCAAGCTTGTGTTGGAATATCTTACTAACCTTAGGTTAACCCATTTTGTAAAACGAATTGTTATGAGTCACCATGCGACATGCTAATGACAAATGCTAGCAGTTAATCTTAAACGGCCGTTCCCTGACCAGTATAAAAAAACAAAGTACCAGCAAACGATTTTCTCATAATCGCTTTAAGGTAAATAGATGTATAGAACTGTGTGTGGATTTTTTAATTTGATAAAAAGTCTATAATCCTTCAAAAAATAATCGCAGACCATGTTTGATGGAAGAGTCGTTAGCTTCGCCAATTTTTATATAACACGAAGTTAGTACGCCAACATAATGTTCGAATGAGAAAGCTTCATTTTGTTTACTCTTGAACTAGTGGGCAAATGTACACTGGCATCCTTTGCCAATTCGAAAGAAATAACTCCATCCACGTGTTATTTCTTCTCAGGTTCTTCGCGTTAGTAAGGTATCTAACGTTTTTATCACCGTTCACTACTGAAAAGATTCTACATCCGAATAAGGTAATACCTGATAATAATAAGGTCATGCAAAAATTGACTGAGATTATGTAACAGATATCGAGAAAACGGAATGGTATGTCTTTATTTTAAATCAACTCCTGTTTCAAAAACCAAAAGCCATGCTGACTTTATACCTGGTATTTCAAATCATTATTTTTTGAAAATAATAAAATCAGCAAGAGTAACCCCAGAGAGTTTGGTGCTAATTTTGACATCATCACCAGTAAAAAAAATTTAACGTTTTGTTAACCATGTTTACTCAGCAAAACGGGAAAGGTTTCGCCATGAAGACAAAGTAATTCACAAAGTGATCTGTATATTCCATCATAGATGACAGGGGAACAGCCGTATAGACAGGTTTCGCTTAATTCAAGCCTACGTATAAGAATCACGACGTGAGATTGTGAGCGATTAGTGACTTAGAATCATGAATCCGAACCACATGGTAAGACCTAAATAGTATCCTTGGATATATTCACTCGGAAACCTGTGTGGAAACATGCAACATTACAAAGTACCCCATAGGATGCTATTGCTTGTGATCGCAAGTCTATCTATTCGCTCAACCAAACCACTCGGAAATTCAACCATTCAGTCCTATTAAGCCTATCGGGACAATCAAAGTTAACCCATTAAGCATAATCAGGATGATGGGGCAAAAACATCTTAACAACCCATTTTGACTGTTCCACTATTAATCGTATAGAGAAGAAAGGGAGCAATTATAATGGTTTTCCAATGTAGATGCAAAACTTCGAAGCATACTGCCGAAGGCATTCGGATTAGGAAAATTCAACTTTCCAAGAATGTAAGATAGATCACAGACATCAACGAATCGCGGGTGAATGAAATTCAGAACGGCCGTATATTGATCAGCAATCGGTGATAATTGTCTATAGCTGCTACTGAAATGACTGTACACATGGCTTGCACGAGTATGGTCATTTGAAACAAATTACAGTAATCGAGTGTGTACGCTATCTGATTAGTGTTTCCGCAGCCATTTCTAGCGCATCAACTATTGGCGTTCCCAATCGCAAATTGTTGAAGATCAAACGAGGAATGAATGTGTATGTTTGGGTTAGCCGTCAACTTCACATCAGCAGAGGGATTTTTGCTTGTATATTACACATTTTAGTAAGGGCAACATGTATGATTACGGATGTTTACGTTGGAGGTCGTAACGAGGATTGTTCAACCTGAAGCAGGTTTTTGGGGTGACGTTTGTGGTGTCTGTTTTTATCTCTGGTTGGCTGTTTATGCTTGCTTTGAGCGTATATTTTCCGTTGCTCCTAAATTTGAGGGGCCTCGAAAGTAACCAGCAGCGGTTTGAGTATCAGCTTATAAATCCCAAATATAAATGAACATTTTGATTCTAATGAGTATGATTTCACAAAAATATTCGCTCTTATCCGGTGTGACTTGAGCTCCAGTCAGCTTTTTATTCTGGTCTAGGCAATGACAGATTCTACTTCTCGCTCTTGATGTCATAAATCATCTATTGTTAAATGGATTTGGCAATTTATCGTACGATACGTTTTGATGAAATGTGTGGAACCGTGCAGTATTGAAATAATTAACGAAAATAATGGTTCGGCATTCCATTCCTTTTTCTAGGGAGTGTATTTCAGGTTTTATTAACAACCATTTATTCATACGATTTGGGCAATCAGATTTATTTTGCCCATGGGGTAAACATACTCGAAGAGAGTCCGTTGAGAGATAAAATCTGCGACCCACCCGTTGTGAATGGTTTCTCAACGTCTTGGAACATATATTACGAAAGTAATTGGCTTAACACTACAGATGTTTACAGTCTACCAATCTACTTGGAAAGGCAAATAGAAATAATTATCCATCTGTGATAACTGTTAGACATTCTGTGAAATATTTCCGCTAATTTACCTCACTGATGCCGGTAACTAACGGTTAAGTAATTTTATTGACAAGCAACTTTATTAAAGAATTTTGCTGTAGTTTGGCAAGGAAATTTAAAACAGTTAACTGTACCCTGAAAGAATAACCACATTATCCACTTTTATAGAAATGCTTCAATCATACCTGTTTATAGATAACCCTTCACTGTTCATATCTGTTTACGTCATCCAGCCATTGTCCCTCTACCTCACTGTTGTCCTGAACCTACTCGAAAACAGTTGTGTAAGAGCATAAGCACAGAAGCTTTCTGGAGAATTTGTGATCTGTATATCTTAGGTGTTTGTAGTCTGTCAGACTGCTTACCACTGCTTGTTAGATCCAGTATTCATTGAGAAATAGCTGATCGAAAACACGTAAAATTTGTTTGCTTTGCAGACAAAAGAGCTGATGTTGAGTTAATGTTCTAGCTTTGCTAAAAGTATGTGCCTACATAGTGAGTTCCATGAAGATTGGTATCAATTGCTTGTACCACTGGATTATCCGACATGCACGAGCTGTTTATAGGATGTGTTAGAATGGTCTGTTTATTTTTGGTGAAGTGTTGCACTGTACTAACTGTTCACCAATATTTTTTCTGTTACGTTTTCGGTGCACAAGCCACTACTTCAGTTAAGGCAAGAAATCATTGGGTATGTGGTAAACGGAGTCTTGCCTGTGAAAGGCTGACCACATAGTGAAGATTTTACTGGTAAATTTGAATTGGTCTAGACAGTGGCTCCAGTGATTTTACATCGTGTGATGCCTGACTTTCCACAGGATCACAAAGAAGACGTTACCTCGTTTTATGAAACGAAGTATACTGTCAAGAAAGCTACCTGGCGATGACAGAACATATAGCGATGGGCCTGAGCTATGTTGTGCTCAAAAGTGAACAGAAGGCATGTGGTTTTACATTCAGCGATATAAGCAACAATCGAAAATGACCTGCTAATTTCGGCATAGAAAAGTACAATTCTGTGGAAAAAGTGATGCGCCTCTGTTCATACAGAATTTGGTATTCACTTGTCCACTCGACCAAAATAATGAGTCAACACAGCTTGCAAATTCGTTGTTTATTTGATTTAAGTGGCTATTTGTGCATTCATTTTGATTTAACAAACTTTGCATTCCCATAGTTTTCAATACAAATTTCAGCCGCTCGTCACACTGTAACTCACACTGAATTTCTTTTCCGCTTGATTACGTCTTTCATTATAACAGTCCACATTAATAAAGAAAATAAACACATCCAATATGCTTTTGGGTAGTTGGGCAAGGCCACTTGTTAACAACATACTTGTTATCTCTGTGAACCACACTGAATATCCTGGTTGTGTAGAGGTTCCGGGGCTGAGTGCCACTGGGTATAGAGTAATGGATTAGACGTTGAAGGTACAATTATGGTTCGCTTTCCGTTTGCCTTGACATTTGTCACGGTCAAATCCGTTTTTATATGCTCGTTTTTTCTAGTTAATAGAATACAGTGTGGACCGCTCTGAAGTTCAGCGGCTGACAGATGTGTGCCACGCTGTTCTGTCATTTCTGCTAGTCTGCCTGGTTGACTTGAAGTGGATTGTGATCCACCAGCGGAATGGAGCCAAGTGGAATGTAAAGTGAATGGTTTTTCCAGACCGCACAACTTATTTGGGATTGGGTTGAGCGGCATGTTGCAACCTGTAATACTTTTTACATCCTCCACACACTTGCTACCAAAGGAAACGTGATGTGGTTGGTTTGAAAAGTTTTGAGAACATCGCAAAGGATAGCTGGTTGATATTGCATTTCGCTGATAACAAACAGCCCGAAATCCTTGACGTTTGCATTTGGATATGAGAAACAACAGTCTTGATCTGAAGCGCTTGCCAGTTGCACAAAATAGGTAGAAGTTCATTGCATGGTTCACATACATCAAAAGTTCTGCCACCGTGTCTGCCAACTGAAATCCCGACCTCGAACGAATATCCCCGTAATGTTCCAAGTCTAACAGTTGATTCAGCAGCTTCACAACTACGATGGACACAGTTGTAACGAGGAAAGCGAACGAGATCACCAGTAACATGATAGTAAGTTGCCGTATGCTGTTACTATTATCACTAATAAGATTGTTTAGCTTTTTCCTATCTGAGTGTACACGAATACTGTATTGCCTTTTCTGGGCAACGTACACATAGCGTAGAATAACAATGTTGCATCCAAATATGAGAATGAACGGGAGGTAGCAATAGATGGTGGCATCAATAGAAGTCCATAGCCAGCGAAGGAATGCAAAATCGTTACCAAACGAACAATAATCAGGACATTCAGACATAGTGCCCTTATCCACAACAATCTGATTGTGCAGTTCATTGACATTCTTTGACAAGTTAGATAATACTTTAGCCTGACAACTCCCTGTTGCGTTATCAAAGACGTTTTCTTTAACCAAGTCAACGGTGAAGAAAAAATGAATGCTGACCAGGATACACAGAAAACTGAGAATAAGTATTATCCGTCGAACTCTGGAAAAAGTCATCATTCGGTTGCCATGTAATGGAAAGCTGACTACCAAAGCACGCTCCGCTGTCAACATTACCGTCAGCCAAACCGATAAAAGGCTGGAGGAAGTACCTGCAAATTGCGCCAGTTTGCAGAGAAAAGATGAGGTATTTTCCAACTTCACACCAATGAGATAGTCTGTCCATCTTCGAAACAAGCCCACAATTAACACTACTTCATCCACAATTGATCTCGCTGCGAGATATACGAAAGCCGAAACGTATCTAGTAGAAGGATGTCGAAGAACAAGAAATGCCAGAAGGTTTCCAAAACTTCCCAGTAGGAATAAAATTGGTGGAACATAGGTCCACAAAAAATGATGTAATTGGCATGTGACTAAATATGTGCCTGGACTTTTAACTAGTTTTAACTGATTGATGAGATCTTCTAAGGATGAAATATTGTAATCGGAGATGTTGGGCTGAAGAACACTTTGGGAAGCCTTTACATTGGCATAAATCCAATCAAATTTATGCTCCACAGTGTAGTCAATTTTAGTGCACACGTCTGCACACATGGTGTCGGTTAAAACACCAAATGCAAACCTCACTGGCACCAGATCTAGGACCGATTAAGTGAGCATCATTTCTTTGGTGAATCCCCAAAGGTTAACACTAATTAATAAGCGTATATTCTGCGCCAATAGGGAGCATCGGATAAGTCGTTGGATTGACCAATCAGAACAAGACGTGCACTGGGAATTTTGCCAACATACACTAGTAGACACACTGTTTGAGATTTTCAGCATCACATTCTGTACACCAACACAAAGACTGGTTTATAAATTTCTGTCCGGATGAAAACATGCACCCAATGTTAAGTGTAAATAAATGGAACCTCAGTTTTGAGGATTCCTTTTGAAAAAACACCTTTCAGAAGCCAAGTTAGAAGTGGGGAATAGACAGATATCTGTCTTAGTTTTCAGTTATAATCGTAAGGTAAGATTAAGATGACAAAGCGCGTTACAGAACCATGAATTTGAGGAAAAATTAGATAGGCTTCGGATGCCAAGGATAGTCACAAGCATGCTTAGTTGAAAACCTCAAAGATGTACAATGTTGGAGTCGACTAATCAGACATGTTTTCGAATGTCATTGCAAGTCTTATCTCGACAGCGAATCGTATTTTTCTGTGAGTTAAGATGACAAGTGGGTTCGTCAGGTTTCGGTCGATGGTCCGCCTGCAGATAGGGGATTTATTTGAATCTTAAGAATACATTCCTTTTGAGCGGTAGAGTGAACGCATCCTAAGGTTAAAGCTTTCCACCAAATTGGCCTAGCGGGAACTTTTTTCTGGATACGAACAGTACGATCGAATTGGAGTGACGATCAAATGTGTTATTCAAAGCCGAACACTTTACCCGAATCATAGAGTAAAACCAACAGTGACATTTAATGAGTGAAAACAAGTTACAGACATTTAACGGTTGATAATTACCTCGTTGACGCTGACAAAGGCCTCCCGTTTATTCCATACATGCTCAATGAAATCGTCTACGATGTGTACAAACAAACCAGCTCATCGATGGGTGTATACTGCAACATGCTTTCAGTGCTAGGGCCTTTGTTAGCAAAGCGAAATAGTTATTTCCAGTCCAGGTTGGCTTTGAACCTACCCTTGATGTCAAAACGTTATTCACTTTGCGGTGTGCTTGTGGTGTTGGGCTATCTCTCCACAAGAATTGGACGTTGAAATTGCCAGGGTTTTAAAGTAGATGGTTTCTGAGTTATTCTTTTAAACCGTACTGGCCACTGAATTCATATGAATAATTAGTTAATTCACTCACCAAAACGATATCTGACGTATGGGTAACTCCACTCTTGTCATAACCAACGGATAAAGTGTAAGCTGACCGCTGCTTTCTTGCATCTGAGTAAAACCCTCTTGTAGGTTAAAATCAGGCCGTGCCCACCGGTGTACATCATTCTGACAGACTAAAACAAAACAGAAGCGCAGTATCATACTACCCACGGCGGTTGAGTTTGTTTTTGGTTGACCGTTAGAAATGGAGCACGGCTTAGGTGTTTAGCAGACATTCCAATTTCATAACTGCTTTGTGTCGCGGTTAAGAACAAACAGATCGAAACGGCAATCAAGGTGTTAAAAATGTAATGCTTCCCTAATTAACCGCAACAAGCACCATACATCTCTTTATCTAATGAGAATTCATCGTCTGCTTTTGTCCTCATATCACATTAATCAGGCTGCAATAAAGTAAACCGTTCATTATCTTATCGTGGCTTTGGAACTCGTTACCAATTGGCAACGCTGTGTCCTGATTTGCTGAAACGGAACGCGTTAGTAGCCTACCAGTTTTTGTTTACACTCAACAGAACATGTCTCCACTGTTTAAGTGAAACACCAACGTCCATACCAATGCACCAATTGGATCAAAAAAAAGTACACTTTTAATGACACCATTTTGCTGAAGTCGGTGAATCATCGCCAGACGATGGATGTCAGACTACCCATACGCTTGGGCGACTAGATACGATTTGTCGCAAGCGTACAGCAAAAGATACTGATTACCTGACTGATGCCACTAAGTTGTGACAAGTGACTGCCACAAGTTATCGGTAGAAAGAGGATTGTGTAAGCTGTCCAAATGAAGGGAAGACCAGTATTTGATAGGAAACGTATTGTGGAAACAGGAAAAACTAAATTTACGCGGTCTAAGCGAAATGATCATTTATATGGTTAGGTTTAAGAGTGCGAGAAAACTGTGAACCAGTCAATTTTCAGGATTCAGCTTGCACGAAAGGTTAATGTAAGCGCATGCTGGTGGAAACTTCAGATGATCACGCTCGACAGGTGTTGGACAGTCTACTCAAACAAGACATAGAAAATGACTCTCGGCCGTGCATCGCCAAACTTCGGAACGAAGCCAATACCCTCACGGTACCGATCAACTAGGTGATCTTGTTGAACATAGTAAGACACACGGCCGTCTTCTCATCTGCCATAGTGTCGGTCACCGTTCGCCCGACAGGTCAGTGTAACTCATGTGTCACACACCACCGGACAAATGTGATTATTTCTTTTCACGCGCCTGCATTAATAATCGCGGAGACGTCAAACTCAGCGTTAACTTGCAATAAATATGCTAACAAAACTGACGAAGAAATGTTTGTGAACAAAAACAGCCAGCTCGGAAACTAACCGAATATTATGGCACTTCATATCTCGAATCCGAAGCACATTTAATCATTTTCAATCTCGGCTTGTGAGAGTACACTGCAGAATAAGGAGCAGCTCATGTTTGAAAAACCATACTCGCGGTCTTTCATCTAACTTCGACTAGAGGAGCTGTAATTCACCAGCACACCCTACACACTGTATGTTCAGAACGCCGACCTCGGCGGACTTGTGTTGGATAACTCTAAAAGATTGTCGCCTTAATGAAATGTAAACAGCGGAGCTAACGTAGACGATCGAAATCCAATGATACGCAAAAGATAACAAGTTGTATTAAATCCATATGAGTAGATATTCGGACGTTACGTCCACATAAATGCCAAGAACACGGTACGGGGTATTTGTCATTCTCAGTTCAGCTCCGCTTCCAGTATCCGAAATTAGATGCGTCGGTTCAGTTCTTGCCCCACACTGCGTGCACACAAGAGCAGAGACTTGGTTAGTTGTGTATTTTACTAAGGGCAACACAGTTTGAAAGCAAAGTAATCACCTTTTTTAACCTGAGCTAACTTTCATTGTCAGATACTTAAAACTATTGGATCACCAGAACACACATCAAAACGCTGTCTGATTTCTAGCAGTAAAACGACAGTTTGCCAGTCTAAAACTGTGATGCACATTGGAACCGCAGAGAGAAAAATGATGCCATCATTCACCGGAGCACTCACGGTCCGTCTGTCAAAAGTCTGAGATAGTCTCCAGTTGTTGACCCTAACAGCCACATATAACACCTGGTCAGGTTCCGCTGGGTGTTAATGAATTGGAACTCTTTGTCTGTCAATCTCACATTGGCACTTGTTGGAATGGCCGAACAACGAAATTCTCACTGATTACGAGAAACGCGTCATGGAACTGGCACGTTCTAATAAAGCACAGTCTAATCGGAGATATACATGCGATAGGCCATAGAATAACGATTGTGAGTATCATGCTCACCTTTCAACACGAAATTTACGTGACCAGTAGTCACACAAACTCAAATGTGATCTGATTCACCAAGTCAAATATTGACTGTAAACAACGGGTTAAGCATCGAACGGAATGTAATTAATAGAAATATACTGAAACAGACTATCATTCATCATCTTCGCTCGCAGTGTAAAATCCGTGAGCGGAAAACCGACCAGTACTGTCCACACTTTCACTCATCACATTCTACTATCTAGATGCTTCCGACTAACTGCATCCTGGGAGAGAACTATCATTACACATTTATTTTAAACTAAATTTGCCTAATGACACACTCAAACACTGAGTAGACATGACAGAAACTTCCAAAAGATAGTCTGTTACCGTGGTCTGTTAATTGTTGCGCAGCGCAAATCTAAGGAGATTTATAGACTGCTGTACGTCTGTATGTCTGAGAATGCACGTCCGTGTACTCATTTCGGTCTTGAGCTGAGCTAGAAGTCTGTAATATGCACAACATACAGTTTATTCCCCTCTTACTGTCTGTCTAAGTTCTTGATTTTGGACCGATTCTCGGACGGATATGCACATCCAAAGAAAACTGAGGTATAGCTCCAAACGATCGCATCGATTTCCCGTTCAGATAATAATATAAAATTTTAAAAACAAACACTGTCGTACCTTGCACGAAGTAAGTTTTATCTGTCTAAGATTTCTCGTCATCTTGTGAAAAATGCATATCGTTTGGAACATATGTATGAAATAGCTCTTTACAATGTCTCATCTCGTTTGGTCTTATCCACGTTTCTAACGGATTTTATTTGTTTGACTATTTGTTTTTGCAAATTTTGTGATCGCTGTGGTGTTGCATATTCTATTTTTTACCTTTACGATCGTTTTTTTATTTCGTGACTCTCCAGAAATTGTTGTGATGGCTTTTTATTGATCAGCTGTACGTAGCTGACCGCTGTTGGTGTTCTGTTATCCAAATATTCAAACAAGCTACACAAATTGTAATTTTGTCATTCTTAGTAAAAGAAAAACATTGTAAATTAGTTTGACTTCCGAAGATCTATTTGTTTTAACGCTAAATGGATGACCACTTAATGCAATGCATTCAGTGCAACCATACAAAATATGTGACCGCAAATCAGCTGTTTTTTCGTATGCTGTAACCAGTTTGCACCAGTTCGAGATGGTCATTAAGGCTTATTAAAGTTTTCTAAGTCGATAACTCTATGTTGAAAATAGCAGCATATCGGACAGTAAACTAAAGCGTGAAATCGGATTTACGCTCACAAGATTGCAACACTTTCGTGTTGACCACAATAATAATAACGCCACAAATTTGGTTACCAGAAAATTATCACTGCGTTTGCCACTGAGGCCGCACAAGCACAGTAAAAAGATAAACATTAATGCGCTTTTACAAAAACAGATTACACACTAATCTCGCTCAAAGCTTCAATCACACTGTGACCTCAGATGACATGCACATTTGGCAGACTTCAATCTCTCGCATATTTGGGTTTAAACGCACAGTTTGGACGTATGTCATTTTGTGACGTTCAACGGTCAGCTCCAAGCTGTGCATATGTGCGTTGGAGACGTAGACTGATTTACTTCATTTGGGAAAAATTTGCAAAGGGGCGAAAAGGTCACAGAACCCTTTTTTCCATCTGCTTTACTTTTATGTAAACAGCCACAAAGTAACTATGCAGAACGCCTTATGACAAAGTTGCGCTCATTCGTTAATTCGTCAGTGGTTCAAGAAGATAACTGTTAAGGCACAAACTGAGAAAGAAATCGTTAGCAGGCTAAACAGAAAACAGGTTAGTCGATGAGTTCATCTAGATAAATTTTTAGTTGTACTCGAAACGCCACTTGGACTGTCTTGAAAGCATGAAGTTACGAACTCAGTCAAGAACTCCACACTACGTAACTCGGCTGCTGAAACTCATTCTGTAGAGAAGAAAAAAACAGTTTGCTCACTCTGTCTGGTCAAACTGATTCGTCGTAAGCAGTGAGGGGTAAACTGTTGTCAGCATCTGAAGCGATCGAAGTTCTTTCTTATCACTCACTCTTGTCTGCCCAGAAACGTTTAATTCAGACTGCAATATTTCTCAGTGGTTTCCGTTGCAATGGGTCTTACGTGACCATCCACGTTAACTTGAATAATACAGACCACGGCTTTAATTGTTTGTAAACATGTGCACATTGTAATACCTCCTAATTCGGGGTTTTTATTTCTACATCTTTCTCTCACATAACCACATTCGTGCCCTTGTGAACAGGATGGTGTCGATTGGTGAAAACCGGTTTGAAAACTTCGTCAATGAGTTGCAGATTCACGTGCCACAGACTTCGAACCAAACCTCGCTACAACACCTAAATAGATTGGTTAGATCAATCCAGTCAGAAACCTGTGTGGAAACATGCAACATTACAAAGTACCCCGTAGGATGCTATTGCTTGTGATCGCAAGTCTATCTATTCGCTCAACCAAACCACTCGGAAATTCAACCATTCAGTCCTATTAAGCCTATCGGGACAATCAAAGTTAACCCATTAAGCATAATCAGGATGATGGGGCAAAAACATCTTAACAACCCATTTTGACTGTTCCACTATTAATCGTATAGAGAAGAAAGGGAGCAATTATAATGGTTTTCCAATGTAGATGCAAAACTTCGAAGCATACTGCCGAAGGCATTCGGATTAGGAAAATTCAACTTTCCAAGAATGTAAGATAGATCACAGACATCAACGAATCGCGGGTGAATGAAATTCAGAACGGCCGTATATTGATCAGCAATCGGTGATAATTGTCTATAGCTGCTACTGAAATGACTGTACACATGGCTTGCACGAGTATGGTTTGCCGTCAACTTCACATCAACAGAGAGATTTTTGCTTGTATATTACACATTTTAGGAAGGGTAACATGTACGATTACGGATGTTCACGTTGGAAGTCGTGACGAGGATTGTTCAACCTGAAGCAGGTTTTTTGGGGTGACGTTTGTGGTGTCTGTTTTCATCTGTAGTCGGCTATTTATGCTTGCTTTGAGTGTTCGCCTTCAGGTAGTTCTAAATTTTTTTTTGTTTAGTGCTTAAATTCGCAGGGCAAATGTCCGAAATAGATTAAAGAATGTTGACAAACTGGAGCAATTCGTGCTGCTTTTCCGCTTGCTTGCCTTGCTTGCCATAGATTTCACAAGCGTCCATTCGTTTGGATGAACTATTTAACTCACCTGCAGGAAAGCCTGTATTTTCCACAGTTCTCCTCCGTTAGTTTTTTTGAAGTGATCCTCTTTGGCGTTACTATATATGTTTTGTTATATAAAATCATGTTTCCGGTGTTGCTGATACCTTCGAATCGTCTGAACACGTGTGAGATCGAGCCCAAAAACTAACCGGACAACGGGCCTGTCTTCTGAAGCTGGACTAGTTAGTTTGCCTTTTTAGGGCCATAGTAAGTCGGAAGTATGGAAAACAAATGAAGCAGTCACAAATGTGACTCGCGTGTTTTCATCCCACATTTTGATACAACCCTTTTCGACAGAAAGGACAGTTACTACAATGTGTCTGCTGAAAATTCGTGCGGTTTGCAAAATTACTTTATAGAAGGTGTGGGGAATGAAAATGATAATTTTGTGAAAATCACCTCCATAACTTGGTGTACGTCTACAAATTTTTACTGTAGTACTTCGTTTTCTTTTACATCTATTTCGTGTAAACTGCTCCTCACAACGATTATATTTACCACACAAAACAATCCGCTTAGCGTAGACAGAATTGTTATAAAAGGGACACTTACATGAGCGCAATGATGACCACTGCTTTACTTTGCGATCCACGGAGAAGTTCTTTAGGTTTGCTGTTGTTTTGCTCCTCCACCGCGAAGTTATCTGGTTACAGCCCCAGTTTATGTTATCTATTTTCTTGTTTTTATCAAAAGACAGCGGACACTCTCGCAAGCACAAACTACACGACCAAATTCAGTCACACACTTGTGTGGCATATTTCCAAAAAAAATTATTCTTTTTGGGTTAGGTACTCAGGAAACGGGCTAGTCTTAAGCTGAAGTAGTTGATTTTGATGGTGAGGTCTAGCACACTTGCCGAACTACCAACAGCTACCTTACTTGAACCAGATGGTCGATGATCGCAGAGATTGGTTATTAGTCCAAGTACAACGAAATGCAAGAAAGCTATCACCTCATATCAGTTGAGCACCCTTACTATGGCAGTATGACCGAAATAACCAACAGGCAAACACATGGTGACCATACACCATGACCAGTTGTTAGCATGTAAGTCATACTAAACAGGCAATCCCGTTTTCTGATGAATCCCGTCGTGAACAATCGCAAACGGAATGGATGTGAGCAAAAATAACGATTTGTCAACAGAGCATTTTCTTACTAAAGATAGTTGATTTTTGTAAGATCATTCTTTAAGTGGTATTAATTGTTTTGATATCTCCACTCAGATGTTGACCTATATTGGTGGAAAAACCGGAAAGTCGTTGTTATGGCCTGCTCGTTATTTTCTAAGGCCAACAAACTCACCCCATACCGTCTGTCAGCTAATGTGGCAGCCCCGGATGTTGACCTCATCAAGCAGTCCACGTTGATAATCACTGACTGGGGGCTGTTTGGAAATTCGAACTGGTCCAGATATCTGTCCAACCTGACCACAAATATGGACCGTTGATTGGGATTGTGCAAATTACATCGATAATTACCGTAATAAGCTCCTCAAACTTTGCAATCTGGAAAATATCAGACAATATTTAACAAATGCGCTCACATGGATACTTGCCAAACTAAATATCATACCTATGTAATTAAAGTGTTCTGATGAACTTATAAAAATAGCTCAGTTTAGCAGTCTGTTACAGAGGTGGTAGTAACTAAAAGTTAATAGATGTCAGTAGGCGAACTTCAGTAATTGACAGGCGCTACTAATCTGTTTGCTACCGGAAGGATATATAGACTGTAATGCAAAATTAATGGCCAATACGGTCAAGTTACACCCCCTGAACCTGACAAATCTTGCCAGATTTAAGAACTATACTCCAACAGTAAATCAAAAAATGTCAAATGGACAACCGTGTTAACGAAACGATTGTTGGTTGAAAAAGTTTTATCAAAATATACTTGGCAAACGAGACTTGCAATTCGATAGCCTGATCGCACACAATAATCGTTTGACCTGAAGACGGCTTACATTAGGTCTGTTTAAATGATATATATATCACCGTGAGATAGACACAATTCGATCGTGGTTACCAGCGGGAAAATTATGACCTGTGATTACCGTCATGTGTTCATAAACTAGGTTTATTTCTGATTTTTTCAAAATCGCTTGCTTATGGGTAATTTGGTGTGAACTTTGAAAACCACTGAAACATTTTCCATGATAGTCTTAAAGCATAACGCATGCTTCGTTGCTCACCAGGCATCGTCAGTGCGATCCGAGTATTGTTTTCATCGTCTCCGTTTGCTATGTACTATAAGTCTAGTATTACACTTATCCACTCTTCCAAGTAGAATATCTGCTTCTCCTTGCTTCTAAGACACTGGAGGTGCTGGTTCTCTTAATGTATTCGATAGAAGCTTGACAAACTTTTATTTTCCTTATTATGTCCACTAACTAAAAACAGCTGAAGTAAGCACAGTAACATAACCAAGATTTTAACTCGGTTAATTTGAGCAGCAGATTTTACTTCAACTTTGTGCAGTTTGTATGACCGACAATCCTATCTCCTTTGAACTTGTCACATTGCATACCGTTGCATGAGGTACTCAAGCGATCGATTACAAAAACGATCACGCAGGGCAGTTTGATTGTAAGGCACTGTTATCAAATTTTAATGAGCTAGTCAGAAAGAACAAATTATGACACTGTCTAACTTTGCATACGGTAATCAGTCGAAAAGATTGAGCAGTTTTTGAGCTACAATTGAGAAACAATAGAAATTTACTGTTCGTTTGTGCAAGAAGACCGTTGATCCAGTCAGTGAGTTGTTTTGTTAAATTGAGCGAGAAATCGGATACAAAGTGTGGAGGTGTTTTTTTGCACTTATCAGAGCATGAACATCTGTTAATTCGCACAACTGCTGCCAAATTTAAAAAGTGTCAGGTAAAACATGGCAAATGAAGGCCATAGTGACATCCTGAATTGTTTATAAGTGCATGTCCACATAACAAACCAATTTGATTTGGTATCAAAATTTTCACTTTTGGATTGTCAGTGGTTTGGTAATTTCAATCTAAACATCACTGATATTCACCAGTAGCCTCCGTAATTAGACAGATCTTCCAGTATACTTTTGAGAAATAAACACTGTGTTATGATTTCGTTTCTGTTAGAATTCATGCGTACTCCCTATCGCTGCCACTACCAGGACTTGAACTCCGGTCAGGATTTTGAAAGGCTACCCGTGTTCATCACTACGCCTTATATTAGGAACAACCAGGTTGCCATATCCACACACTCAAGCACTTTGTAGTCCACGTACTGATCAGAATGACAAAATAAAACTGCTGCCTCCTAACTCCAATGGGAGTGTCTTATCGACGAACTGTGATGAGCGCAAAATTCGAAATAGGCTGGCTGAAGGCAAAACCCACTGTCAAATATGAGTGACACTAAACTTGGTGAAAACAATGTTATTCTGTTAGCGTAACGCCATACTTTCAGAAAGTGACTAGCCAAACATTCTATCCGAAGGAGCGTACTATAAACACATGTTTTCTACCACTAATCGGTGTATAAGTAATATTTGTCAAAGTTCCACCACAAAACACACAGCAGCGGACAAAAGCGAGATAAATCCGGCCTATTTCTACCACGGCATTCAAATCGAGTCATCAGCTAGTCTCATCCCACGAAGTCTATGAACCGCGACAGCTGGAGTCGTGTCTGAGTGGTGTTCAAGTCATTTTAACCAAAACATAATCACCTACTAATTGTCGGTAAACAAAATAACGTTCTACAAGGTTGATTTTGTTTGTCATTGATGTTTATGCATTGACACGTTTATCGAAGGGCTATAGACTGAAGTTCCCGGGACATATATTATTCCTTTTCGAGACGACAAATCACTCTGACTCACTGTTTGCATATGACACTTCGGTCAAACAGTCCACAACAGGGCTCCCCCAAGAAACGGGGGCCGGACTGCATACCCTGCTCATTGCACAAATGTACAGTATTGACTAGCTGTAGCCAGATTGAAACTCAAGTGCACTGCTTCCTTTCGATAGAGAACCGGTTGAAAACTCTTACAGAACTGTGAGGATTGTAACCACTTGTGAGAGAAGTGGAATTCACACTGACCAAAATATTATCTTGCTGCTTAGCAGAAAGTAAACGATGGGTCCAAATGAGTTCATATGAAGACTTCAAAACTGTTTCGAATAATGCTTCAAACTCGAAACACAACTACAATCAGGGAAGTTTGATCGGTTATGGTGTGGGTGTTGGGCATCTCAATCTCAAGGCCAATATAAGAATCCCCTGGTCTCAAGAGTAGATTATTCACCCAAATTCGGACGGCCTCAATGCTGGTCAGAATCTGAAATCTGAAATCTTTTGACTGACTGGCACTGTTCACATGAATTGGCTAAAAAGAAATAGCTGACTTGAAGACAAGGTTAGTACAACGATGTTTCACAGATGTTTTTCATGACTGACCAAAGCTGGGTGATATTTTAGGAAGCCTAAAGCTCAATTTCTCTTTGTGTGACCCATGTAATAGATATCGAGGGAACAAGAATATTATTACACGAAAATTATTTAGGTATTTCAACTTTAAACATATGACTAGACTAAGACGAAATCAGTCAACACGATCAACAGGATGAACAAGGTTTTTGTCGGCCGTTTAAAAAAACATTACATCTACGAACGACATAGAAATGTATAGTTTTCTTTCTCGCTGTTCTTAAGAAGCTACGTGGCCATATCACCAAATCGTTCCGCATGGTCAGTTTACAAGAATAACTCATATAGGAGGCATAATTCATCGGAGCTCTTTCTCTGTGTACATATACTCAGAAGGTTATCAATCAAGCAGTTTGTGAACACTTTTTTTTCCTCTCTGTGTTTCTGTCCCTGTCGTTATGTCCGCGTTTTGTTGTAACACAAGCAAGGCTAGATTTTAGTTTTTCTTTTTGGAAGAAACTGGTTGATAGGTCTTTCTGAGTGAGGAGGCTGCTATCTAGTATAGCCTTTGAACTAGCGTAAGCTGAGTTAAAACGGCTTGCAGAGCTGCTGAATTGCCATGTTCGACAACCACATTTACATTTCCATCCATACATTGTTATTAGCAAACACTGCACACTTGAACGGCCATATTCAAGCCTTGTTGTGATAAATACAAACAACGGCCCCTGAGTGTATATGATGCTCCCTTATTGACTATGAGATTTAAGCGACAACTACAAATGTATTATATTTGCCCTAACTGTGGTAACCGTGTGCGATCCTCTGGGTTGTTTTCCACGATGTAACAAAACAAATCTTGTGTCATCCCATTCAGAACAACATTTAAAATCGGCGGTGATACTTTTGTAAAGAGCATTTTCCGTACATTAAGATTAAATTCTTCATTTTTGTTAACAAATCAAAGAGTCTTTAGAATATGCTGTACTCTGTTCATTTGACAGTATCCAAGAGGTGCGTTAGTTGGCAATTAAGCTATAGTAATAGTGAATTTTCATGTGTCCACGGTAGGTCGGGACGGCGCTCCCGTCTTGTTTACAACAGATAAACGACAAAGTCCCTAAACTGTGGTTCCAGTAGCTCGAAAGTGAGTGGTGACTAGCACGCATTTGGTTAGAGCATGATAATTTTGGAAAAACGGCTGTTTACTGCGGTTCATCTTCCGGAAACAGTTGGACGGGGCAGTACTTGAACTTTCATGGTTTTGAGCCTATCCAGTACAAACTGTTTTAATGAGGTCTTTGGTTTCATCTGTTAGAGAGCAACATCGACCAAAGAGATGTCATTGCTGAGAACCACGTTCAAATCATTTGTATCGAAATTCAGTTGAGAAAAGCCTGGTAAACGATATGCGTGTGTGTGGTTGTGTGTGCGTCTGGTCGCTGATTGTGTTATATGGCTTCATAGTGTTCAATAAACTTTGCTATATGAACTCGCAGACAGTTGTGTGTATCTGATAATATGCAGCAAAACTTGCTCGAAAAATACATCGTGCAGACATTTGTTTTTAACTTCGTTAATTATTTTTCAGAAACGAACACAGCAAGTAAAAAGCTCGAATGCGGTCAGCTTAGTGGTGTGTAAGTTTAGCACGTTTGTTAGGTCTCACACAAACTGGGGAGAGCGAGAGCTACAAACAGCATCCCGGACAGATTTGTGGATACCTATGAATACCCGAGAAATATATATGTACACATGTGAGGAGAAATCGTATGAATGTAATAGTGACATTACTTCAATAGGGCACGCGTGACAAACGTATTATTACTCGAAGTCGACTTGAGTACCTCTAAGTGAACCTGGCCGAATATGAACACCCACTGAATCAACAGGTGTCCGAAGAACTCGCTAATTTAGGAACACACACTCAACTGTTTGTGGGAAGGCAACTAGAAAAAAAGCAAGCTACTGTACAAAAACAGCTCAGTTTAATGGAGCCAGTCACTGAATTTTCAGCCAAAAACAATTGTGGTCATAATTCGCCTCCCCTGCATCTGAGTAAAATTTGTTGGAAGTATTGTCACCTCAACTTTGATTTCACTGTCCACAACGTAAAACCAGGTAGTCGGGGTTTTGAGAATTTATTACAGTAAATAAAACAGACGGGACGTTATTTGGAAATGCATGTTTGGTTGTAAATGGAGCTCCATAACAAACGTATTCACTACATACCTGAAGCAGGCTTCATGCTGCACGACTTCGCTTCCAAAAATATCTAGGTTAGCTAAAATTCTGAACTTCGTGGTTGATACAATTTATAACTTATAAATGGATAGATACGGTCAACAAAATTATGAGGACATGATAGAGATAAAGATATATAGGTGAACATGTTTCCGTTAATTCATCCTCAGACAGGTACAAATATAAAAAACTTGATAGAATTTGACCGAGATATCGATCGGACTTATCACAGGGAAACTAGGCCATCGGTCAATCACTTGGGGATGGTTTGGTTGGTTCGTTACGCTGCCCTCGTCTATTGGTTTGACCGCTTAGATTGGCTATTGATCTGGTGGATCTGTCGCCACGGTAGACGCTATTTTGTAAACTTACATCAGGAGAGAGGGCCGTTGACTATGGATTCAGTGAATGCGTTGTAAACGTTCTGAGGTGAATTATTCGACACCACACATGCACACAGATAAAACCATCTGAGTCAGTGTATAAATAACGGAGCAGCATGTCAGGTTATGTAACATCCCAGCAGCTACCATATCAATACCGTCCGTTTAATGCACAAGACTGCATTGGCAGGCGGTTGGGCACAGAAAAGATACTGAAACACGGGGATTTTTGTGTCCTTCAGCTAAAAGTACATGTGGAAGTCGATCTAGTGCAAGTGGATCAATGTCGACTGCCTTGGTTTCTCCAGAGAGCAATGAGATACATGTGTCGAAATAGAGTATTTCTAACTATCGTGGGCAAGTTGTTCTACTCAGTTTGACCCACGGAGCTGAAAACAAACCAAAGACCATCCGATCGCACACGTGTTTCGAGGACAAGGCTGCTATTACCAGACAATCAGGGTGGTAAGTTAGCGTCTGTCAGAAAAGCTTTCAGGGTTTACTAAATAACCGCTGAAAACGGTGCAAGCACCGATTTTTCGGAGAATGACGGTTGATGTCACTGGAGAGTATGCCCGATTCAGTTATATGCATACCCAAGTAACCCGATCAACAAGGTAATGGAATCTGTCAGACAATAGCAGCAAGTCATGCCACCGTTGTTGGTTCAGTTGAACACCAGTTAGAGCTGAGTTTACTTTCACTTGAGAAGATTTAGCTTCCAGTGACATAACTATATAATTGTAACCAACATTGTAGAGTTTCATTTATGGAGATAATTTAAAATATCCACAAGCTCCAACGTATTACATAGCTAGCGCGAAGTTTACGTCTAGCTACAGCCGGTGTATGCAAATACGTATTCACATCACTTCCGAAAGTCGTTATGATTAACAGTCGACGTCGAAGATTGTACGGACGCAATGTGACCCATAATGACAGCATTAGTTAGAAGTTTGTTAATGTAACCGTATACAATGAAGTTGTTCTGATAGAATTTTCGTGCTAGCGGTGATACTGAACAGTAAAAATACGGTTGGTTTTATTATGATAGATGAAGATAAATTACTGTGTTGTGTTTCAGAGCAAACGACTCAAAACTAGAAAGTTAAGGTTTTGTTGAAGGTGACATGCATTCTCCCGAAAAATAGAGTATCTTGATGTGTTTAGACAATTTTCTTGCACTTACTAAGCATACTGTTGCTTCTGATGCCAATTACAAGGGTCGGACCACTCACACAGCCAAGCCAGAAATAAACAGCAGTTAGTGATCGAATTGGCGAACCTTTTCGATCAATGGAATGCCAAAATTCTGTATTGCTCCATAAATGCAATAAAACAACCAGGACTATTTTATATTTGCTAAGTGACATCTTTTTAACACTAAGGAGAATGTCCAATTAGTTGAAAGTGTCCGCAATACAATTGACAAAGGCTTGCCCCAAAATGCACAGGCTGACATCGACTAATAAAGATGCTCACACAGGTATGGAACAAACCGTTAGTGATGAGTAGTCGGGGGCTTGGTTAATTTCAAGTTGAACAATACTCGAAGTTGATCACGACCTCCGCATTAAAGTAAGCTTTTTAGCCAGCTTCCTTTGCAGGGACTCCTTAGAGTGAAGTTTCGCTCTCGTTAGAGCTGGTTAGTTGCGCACATATTTGCCACGTACAGGAGTCGAATTCCGACCAAGCTTTCATGGGGCAACTTTGTCCAAAAGGTCTGGCTAGAAAGTCTTACTGAATATGAAAGTTGCGACCAAATGCGTCTAAGGCTCGCCTTGAAATGAACTATTGTAACTCATGGTCATGCTCCTTAATGTGTTCTTTTTCTTTCGAAACCAAACACGGGTGTTCCAGTCAATACAAAATTGACGTTAATTTGTAGTAGTACCAAAGGTCATAAGCCTGACTTCCTATGGTCCACTTATACATTGCGGCAGTAGTTGCGGTTTGCGAGGTTACATTTGTGTAGTTTTAACAAAGTGTTGTCTTTTGAGAAGTTTCCGAAGAAAGCCTTTTAATCGTGAATGACCCAACAGCGATTCTACGTTTTTTAACAGATAAATAAGCATTACGCTCAGTATTATGAAATGCGATCTAATTATACTTATTGTGTTCCGTAATCAAATTTGGATGAGTTCATTAGTCGCCGACTTTTCTTCTTTATACTGGTCTTTGCGACGTTTAAGTGTGTTCAATCTACGGTTCACTCACTCAAAAGTTTTGTGAATCATATCGTATTCTGTCACTGCTGTGTCATGCTTCAATCACTAGTTTACGTTCCTGTCTAGTTTTCAATAAAGTTGTCGCGGACGTGTGAATAAAACGCACTGATGAAATATTTACAACTGTAAATTCTGTAAATTCATGATAAATGAATTGCGGTGTACGGAATGGTTTTCGAATGAGTTTAGAAGGTTGCTTTCAGGATGGTACGCAACGGACAAGCTACTTGCACAAATAACATCCACGTCTTTTCTGTTATCGTGAACCCAGTCAATGATTACCTTAAATTTTCAGTGCAGTCAGATTGAGTTAGTGGGAGAGGATTATTTGACAGCCGTACTACTTCATAGTAATTGCATGAAACTTTTTGAGCCCCGGTTGCGAAGTAAGATTGCTACTGTCTCGAAGGTTGACAGGATATGACATTTTATCCTCAACGAGGTTGTGGCATAGACTTGGTGCAAAAAGTGAAATGCCATCACCGAGCTTTGTTTGTTGACCAGATGGGTCAGGTAAGATGAATTAATATTGCTTGCTATCCAGAATTTGCGCCAGACTAGAGGGTGTTAACGAACGTACATTAACGTAACTGATACTCAGGCATCCCCAATGTACTTCTCATTCATTAATGTTGACTCACAACAGAAGGATATAAATAGGAAAAATGACTAAAATCGACGCATTTATTTTTCAATAAACCTGACTGTCGCTGTTGTATGTGTAGTAGTCTAGTGCTTCTTTTCGAAGGGGGCCAACTAGAAAGTCTATGGGGATGCGGCAGCTGCGATCAATTGTGGGTGATGTTGAACATGAAATCAACCATTTGCATTTATGCAGTTTCTTTTTGAACGATGGCAACAAATCTGAGGTTTAAATTGGTCACCTTCAGTCGCTTCATCCTTAGGAACTGGAGAAATCGAAAAGAATACTAACCTTCCCATTTGTTCCTACTGTGTACTAATAATTTTATGCACTAACAACCAATCTTGTGTCCAAAGTGGCTGCATGGCGCGGCGATTTGCAAGTCTCAACGAGATATAGTCGCTTTGGAACGATGACACAATTCCTTTCAGAAATGTTAACAGACAGCTAGAACACGAAAAAGCGGCCGTCATAGACAATTTTTATCGACTTATCACCACCACATTTATAGTAGCAATCATCACAACTTGTAACAAACAAGTTGGATGGGTGAATAGCTAGTCAGCTTGTCTAAGCAGGCTGGTTATTCACCAGTTTGAGTTAAACAACTTGTGTTGCTTGCAACTGTCTTCATGGAATGCCCATTTAATAGTGGTTTAAGGTTTTCAATATTACGGCACGCCAATTAATACAGTTTTACTTTACCTCCTCCATATCCTGACTTTCAGGTAGCATGTCACAATTCACACGGGCGTGTGTTTGTTTATTAACAAACCTAAATAACAAAAAAGGTCGCTCATCAGACAGCAAGGCTAACACAAAAATTTTAGAACGCTGTTTTATTGACTAAACACTTGTGAATCAAAAGCTTCCTAGCTATCAGCTAATAAATGTCGCTTCAGTTAATCAACTCAAGTATTCGCCACAAACTCACGTACCAGTCATCTCATACTAATTGGAAAATCTTACGAATGCATAATATTCTTAATTGTATGCAGTATTTTTGAAATAATTCAATGTAGCCTTCAAATTAGCAATACTCACTGTAGACTGATGTGGTCAAATTATACGTGTTTGAGAGAAGGCCGCTTTCCTCACAAACAATTTTTTTCCGTTCATCCGTATACCTTTGAAAAGAAACTACGATGTTGAAATGAATTTGCTGTTATAATATCCTTCATGAATTAGATAAGTCTTTTCTTATCAATTAGCAAACTATTGTCGGAATAACTTACACTACATACGCTTTGTGATACAATCACGTTTGTGCTAACGAAACCTAAATTGAGTTTCAATGATCCCGTGTTTGTAATGGGATAGCTCCAATAAAATGTGGACACTGGTGGCACGTGAACGTGTTTATGTCAGCGTAACAATATTTACATTTATATGTATATATGTGCAACGATCGGCAATATAGTAATGAAAATTTACTCAGGTTACTTTATATTCCTGACAAGACAAACTTCACACATCTAAACATTCATGTTCTGGTCTTATATTTGTTATCTAACTCAGGTCCTCCGGTGCTGTCATTTTGTACCTCAGTCTTGATGACACAAATAACCAATAAATAAATCCGGCAATTAGTGTCAGAAACCCACTGATCAGTAAAAACGGAACGGTTTGGCTTAATAGTCCTTACCACCAAGAAATCAAATGGAATGGTCAGGACCAAAATTCGCAACTCAGTCATTATGAATAATACAGCGCTTCGTAAGCGAAACTTAGGTGTTAGCTAAAGGGATCAGCTGAAGGGGAGCAGGCGACATTGATGATAGGCTCTGGTAACAACGAAGCTAGGATTAAATATAATGGTTCAGCTGACGTGATTGTTTAGGGGAGAAAAATTGCTATAACTGTGGATAAGTCAAATCAGAATAAATTATGTCAATATACCAAAGATTTACAATTATTTAAACTTAATTAAAACCAACACACGAATCTTGATGCTGTTACTATCAGAGATTTACATAGGGGGCAATGACGTTATATAAATCTCGGCAAATGAAAGTCAGTTGTGGTAATTTCCTGAAAGAAATGGCTTCGATCCCCAAACATAATAAAGGGTTATCAGCTGTTTAACGTTGCCTTGAAGAAATACTCAGATGTGGCACATATCAGCTGATCCAAGGAAAGCTTTGGTTAGGTCGAGATTATGAAAAAGACCTATTTTGTCCAAATTTAGTACACGGTAAGTTGTACATTTTCCTCAGTTCGAAAGTTAACCCATCCTTTGCATCCTCGTAGCTAGCGAGCATTAAGAAATACCACTAGAGTCGCACTTCAGCCGGGCGTTTACTTGTCGAATATAGTGAGTATGGTGATATCTTCAGTTAGACAGGTTGAGCATCTATCGATTTTTTATCTCCCTTATGTCACGTTTGCTCTTCTGTCTAACTAAAACTTCATCTACTTAACTGTCAGAGCACGATCCTTGTTTATCATTCACTCACTGATTTGGATAATGATGAAAATCTGTATGAGCTGGTGTCAGTAGGCCTAAAGCAGTCAGTGTTTACTATATCTACTGCTTTTGTAAGTTCGTTTACTCGACCTGCCAGGAACCTTTTGGCACTAGGCGAACCAATGCTGGCCGTGAATTACATAGTATTACAGAGCATTGACGTTCTGTTTTCATCCACGATATTTACGTTGCTGCCTGCGGGTTGCTCTGTTTATCGATTTATTACACGGGTTACACGCTGTCCATTAATGTAGCTGTAAGTATTCATATTCACTCAGCTAGAAAATTCACTGAGCAAATATACCACACCTGGGTGTGCTAGTTTTGACTAACGCATGCGTCTCACTTAGTAATGTAACGCGTGTGAAACCCGCATTAATATTTCACCTTACCACCTTGGACAACAATCCTTAGCATGCTTGACAGGCATATCACAAGTGAGTATTCCAAAGACACTGGGGAATTCTGTTTATCATTATTACCATTATTCTTGTTTTCTGTTTTCTGTCAAGTTGACTGTGTGGTTATTAATTAAATTTTCGTTTGTGTAGCAACTGTGCTCAGCGGTGAAACAATGAGAAGGGTTGATTCTTCCACTGAGTTTAACGGGGAAAAAAGATGGGAATACTTTGAATTTTTCCATCTAATCCTTTGAGTATTGTGTTTAAAGAAGTGCATGTTAACAATTTTAAAGATTGGCAGTTATCCACAAAATTGGTAACATAGTAAAGAACGCCCACACGTATTAGATGTATACTGTGAGGAACGCCACTGTGGATTGTATAACGTTAGCTTGCCTACATCAAGGATAGACGTAGACTTAGTACCATGGTATCGTGGACTCACCCTGCAGAACTTCAGCAAGCCGAGATAAAAATTTACGCTTGTTATGAAAAGTTGCGGATTATAATCTAAACGGGTTGACTTACAATGCAGTCTGGAGTTCAAGATCCGATATTGAAGATGTTGGAATTTTCACTTAAGTACATATGAAACAGCACACCATTTCCAGTTAAGATTCCAGCTATTTTACTAACCTGTGTTTATATTGGAAAACGGTAATTCTTCTGCATATTTTGTAGCTGAAGTGACAGAGCAAATATATCTGGACAAACAATGTGAGTTGGTAAGTGTCGGCCAGTTCCCTCGCAGTCAAGCATGTAAACAACTTTTCGGGGGAGTAGCATGGTACATGTTAAGCATTTGTGTTGCAGTGTAATTTTTTGTCAACCTTGAACATAAGGCTCTTATTATTTGAAATTTCAAATGTATTTGCTAATTGAATTTGAAGTGAACTTTGACAGTTTCGTTTACGAATGTGTTGGAATTGGTCTTAGGCTGTACAGCGGGGAGACGTATCTCGGTTCGACTTTAGTTGTAGGTCGTCTTTTGTGTGTTCAATAGGAAAGACGAATATTATTTAAATGAGATTGACTTTAATCAATTGTAAATTGATAGGTAAAGGTTGCGGACGCAAACAAAGTATTAACATGATGTGCTCTCATGACTCAACTAACATCCTTAATATATACCTTCTTGCTATCTAAATGAGCTTATCAACTGGAAACCCACAATATTAATGTTTGCTAGCAAAAACTTCCGTCGTTTTTCATGATTACCAAATAGCCATCTCTCTTGTAAACATTACATTATCCGCCTCCATGTCCTCGTGTAAGCATCATGGGTCGACTGCATTTTCTGGTTACAGATAGGGTAAATAAGTGCGATCAATGTAAGAAGAACCTGTGAGAGATAAAGTTTTAGGACCTGTTGATAACATTATGCTCCAGTTACCTGAGGTGTGATGGAGTGCCCTGGCTAAAATAATTCGATGTTAGTCACAGTGACTTACTTCGCTGCTCTCACCGTTTATTTGAAACTCACCTTCAGTGACGAGAGACGCACATTTAAATAAGCTGGGCATTGATGACAGACGAGTGTGCACGTATTGTACACTTTGAAGGTACATGTTAGGTGACTGAAAAATTTGTGCTCGGAAAGTTACAGAACTAAAAGATATGACACGTGGTCAATGCCATAATTGAGCTAAAATGAATATTACTGATTGTTGGTCAGCTTTACCGCATTAATGCAGGTTTACAAGAAAGCTTGTTTCGAAAAGCACTAGTTATAAGTTTACCTATTTTAGAAGCTAGTCAATAGTGTACTTCCCTTCCGCATCCGGAATTTGAATCCCGGTCTCCCTGTATCATATTTGTTGATCACTGTGCCGTTGGCTTCACATTCGGCCCAAAGGAATCACAACTTGGGGACTTTTATCAACTTGTGTTCCGCATCAGTTGGTTTTGCACGGATGTTATCTGCGGCTATGCCCACATTCGAGTCAGGCACTAGAGTGATCGAGCTCACTGTACGTTTACACGTAAAGCAAGGTTCGTAACCTGATTCAGGCTTTCGTTAATGTTAATGGCGGCTTTAAAGTTTATGCAGTACAATTAGCTGCTTGTGACTGAAACAAGTTGGGTGAAGACCTCAGGGGAGTGACAAAGATCCCATTGCATTAGTGTTCGCATTACGAAACACCATCTTTGACAACACTAATAACCTGCGAAAGTTGTGCGTTTACAGCCTGTTTGATCACAGTTCGTATATGATGTCTCAACTTGTTTTCTCGTGAGAGTGTAAAAGAACTACAGCACGGGCCACAAATTATATCAGAGCTTGATTCGACCAATTGTGCCTTATCACTGTCACTATCGGTCAACTCACAAACTTGGAATCTGCCAAATTTCGGTGTCTGATACGCAGTTTAACCAGGCTAACACTGGTTTAGTTTTTAGAAGAATTCTTTCGATTTCTACTAAAAATGTGACACGCGGTGTGCGTGAATGATGCACATGTAGGTGAGTTAGTTGAGAATCGGGCGGAACTTGTAAAACTCAGAGCTCCAGCATGCAGGCTTAACTGTGCCCTGGCTATTGTCCGTTATCTTTAAACAGAAAAGATTCTTATAGCATCTCAGTAGGACTATGGCACCTAGGATAGCACTTGGATAAAGTTGTGACAGTCACCTGCAAGGAATGCCTGGGTATGAGGGTGCTGTATGTTGAAAGTATTCTGCTAGACTGCGTGATAGCTACTTGAAAATGTTCGGGTAACAATGTTTCCCAACCCGAAGCAAGTTATTCGATTAAGTTGCCTAAGATAATGAAGTGGGTGTATCAGTGAAGTATAAGAATATCAAACTTGAAAGCTTGACCGGACAGAAATGCAGAAAATGGCTAATTTCAATGTACAACTCAGGATTTTCGCCATATAGTCCTGTAATGACAATACGCAGTGCACTAACTACGGTAAAACGGCGTGGCACCACTCGGCTGGTGAGGAGGAATCAGTATGTCCTTCTTAGTTGTCCCCTAGCTGGAAAATCATTTTCAATAATGAAGCTGTGAGGTGGTATTTATCGGCTGTTGTCAAAACCATTGCTACACTGTATTCATCCAAACGACTGTTGTGTATTTGTTCTATCCAAGTAGACCACAAAATGCCCGTTAGATCCTAGTTCCGGAGGGCTGATCACGCGCTGAGAGGTTTGTTAACACCAAGGTGATATCAGCAAAACAGACTATACACAACAGACTAACGAACACCGCTCATTTAGGAGCAAATCCGTACTGATCTTCTTATTCAGTTTTGTCGAACAGTGTTTTCTGATTTAAGAACCTCGCTGCTGTAAGGCTTTCAGTCAACGGAGCTAGAGATTAATACCTGGCATCTGGTGTCGGCCTGAAAATCGATTCTATCCTTAGGAATGAAGTGCCACAAGCCAGTTGCATCAGGCCCAGTTGTGTGTTAGACTTGTCGCACCCAAAGGACTTTGGACTAACAATATGTCTGCAGAAAGCACGTTCCACTTTGTCCGATGAACTAGATATCATTTTAATTTTGACGCACAGATTCTACGTTCTGCCGCTTTTTAAACAAATGAACGTACAGTAATTTGAGAAGGGTTATCTGTTGTTTTTGTTCGTCATATGAATTACAGCCTACAAGCTGTTTTACTTATCTTGTCATTCAGGGATACCACTGTGTCGACGGAAAGAGTGATCTTTACACGTTATGCCCAACCAATGGTTGAAGTTAGCGTCTGTGGGCGAGCATAACATAGACGTGATGTTTCGACTGTGCAGAAAAATTCAATTTGGAAACTGATAACTTGTACCAGTATATCGTACACACAAAGTAGTTGGGGGCCTGAAGGTCACAGGATGTATAAATCCCATACAATGCTCAGTTTGGTAGTTACAGCTGCAACCTTGTACGAAAACATCTCAAATAAACATTACCGATCAGAAACGCGCCATCATTTGCTTGTTGTTTATGGTAACGATGAGACCTGGAAGAGTATCTCAGCTGCTCCCTGTGGGCAACGTTGACGGAAACTTCCGTGTGTTGCGGAAGTTATTCAAATGTCGTAACGAGCGTAGCGAAGTTCTATCTGTTCGAGTCTTCTGCAGTTGCAGATGAAAATTGACTGCCAGAGTATTTTTGCGGGATCCCAATTCAAAGTCACTTGGAAGGTACATTGCTAGCCGCGGATAATGATAATTAGTCATCCAGATCACGAATAACACTTAGGTATTTAGCTGTCCCTTTTGGGTTTTCATCAATTTACCCGTAAACACTTCAGCTGTACAGCCTTACCCGCCAATGAATTAAAATCAGAGAAACGCCTCAAGTGACAAATAAAAGCAGTATATTGTGATACATCAAAACATGTAACAATGTCCACAACGAATTAAGAACAGGTTCCTCAGAAAAGTTTTAAGTGTAATTTAAAATGAGTACCACCATTCCGATGATCCAGAAGAACCAAAAATGTACCAAAAATATATTTCTGTTTCTATTGTCCTTTTATCCACAGCTATCTGAAATTTTTTTGCTTTTATTCAATTACCGTAGAATAATCTTAATTGACTGTTTGTTAAGTGCTCAAGGCTAGCTGCTGGGTACGGAGAGCAAATTTTCCTTAATGAATGGCAATAAACGGGGTGAACATCACGAATATCAAAGACACACAAATGCATTTAGAAAGTGGTCGCTAGAGGGCCAGCTAAATAACAATTATCAAGTAATCGGATGAGAAACAGCAGAGCACGTCAACTTAATAAATTTACAGCGAGAAATAAGTAATACCGCCGTTAGAAACCAAGGCGTGCCCCACTCAAGGCATGCTATAGATTACCATTTTAGTTAGCTTATTCAAACAAATAAACCTTTCGACGATCAGCAAAAAAACTGGTCTGTGAACCAGCAATGATTTATTCAATGGCAATGTTTTATTTCAAGTTGCGTGTTATATATTTCGTTTGTTCGGCTGCAAAAATCTTTTCAATTTATTTTAACACACGCTATCTTTCGGATGAATACGCCGTATGGCCGCCGTTGGCCTACTGTGGAAGCAGATGCTAGGATGAATAAATGCATTCAGACGATCACGCAAAATATCTACCCGCAATAGCCGGTTTTGTCTTTGTTGATAGAGGCAGAAGAAGACATTTGGCATTAATGTTGAAAACTATCACCACTTATTCTCTAAGGCAATAATGTCGTAACAGCCGTTGAAATGTGTTCACCGACAAATTTAGAAGCCTAGCTGCAACACTTTGTTTAGCGCCAGAGTCAAATGCTAGTTCATATCCGCCTTCAGTATTGCAGAGAAAGAGACAGTGGTAATTGTTTGGTTTTTGCTGTTGCAAAAGCAAATTTAGATAGTACAACCAAGATGTTTGATGCTTTCGACAGAAATGTCAAGCAGCTGTGTCGTAACAAGGAAAACTGATACGTCACAACGTTCGGAGACTTGTTTGCTGGGTAAAAATTTGTGACTTGATTTTCAGGTGATGAACTCTTTTTCGCTTCCACTTATTGTTTGCATATGTTTGGTTTGAACTGAAAAGAAAACTATCAGGATTAAGTTAATCATGAACAGAAATTTCATAATAACCATTAAATGTAACAGGTGAATAAACAAAAATTGGCATACTCACATGTTCACCAATAAATGTGATAAATAATTGAAAATGTTTAAAAGGTGCAATTAACTTTTCATCCCTTTTGACGTCCAGCTTTCTAAATTAATAGGGCTCCATTTGGATGAAATGGAAGAAAATTTGAAGTATTCTCTACTATTTGTCTGCTTGACAGAAACGTTTTTCTCCGGCAACATTTTACTCTTCTGTCCGAACACAAAACATAAAAACCCAAATATTTCTCCAGATTTCTCCCGAGCTTTTTCAAAAGTCTAGCTGCAAGTGACGTTTAAATTACATTAAGCTTTTATGATGACGCTCACAAATACATGAATAACAATTTGTACCATGTAAAAAAATATTCTTTTCGACATTTAGTACTGAAATATCAATATTACTTCTTTACAAAGGTATATTTAGTACTAAAATATACTTGGCACTTATGGATACATTTCTTAATTTCCCATTGAGAAACCAGTACATAAGAGGTGAATGAAAGATCTTGAGAAAGTTAAAAACTTGGAGAGGTAGCCGCTCTATTGACCTTGTAGATAGACCCTAAAACAAGATAGTATCCATTTGGTTCCTAAAGTCACGAGATACAAATATCGAAATGGTTTCTGACATTCGCGAATGGGGATTGAAAAAGTGTACTTTTGTTACGAAGGTGTGGAAAATGTGATACCTAAAGATAAAATTAGATAAAGACTCGAAAATGACTTATATAGCTACTGGTATATCCGTCCGTCATTACTTTGGAACTTAACATTACTGTCCTTTTACGGAACCGTAACAAACAAGACATGAACAGGAGTTCACTGTTCCCAAATTGGGTCGAACATTTTGAAATTTAATGGTTTCAACACCATTTTGTTGTATTTTACCACGCTAAGTAAAACTCACGATTATATGTACTTAACGATCAGATGTAGACTAATGTGCACAAAGAGGTATGTCATATACCCAAACGCACCCGTCTTATTACGTTAAGTAATGACTTTTTCGATGAAATGTGATTTCGTTTGGACTTCCTAAGGAAAAATCGGCATATGTAACTGGGAAACTAGGCAGATTTTAGTGAAACCTGACTTGTTGCTTTGTAGACATAAACCAAAATTGAATTTACTGTTTCAAGTTTTTCCAGTGACCTTATGCCAGTAATTCGAACGCACGTCCGACTTCTGAGATGCGGCACTATGAAGTTTCTGACTTGATGAATCTAGCAGTAATTTAAAAGGAACTCGTTTGAAATTTTTTCAGGTCAATGCCAGCGGTACAATCAGCATACCCAAGCGTGACAAACACCCTACGAGCTAAGCTACAAAGTAATCAACGTAGGTGAATTTTATGACACAAAGCCCACAATTGTGTAAGCTTTTCAACGAGCGCTTAGAAACGAGTTTCGGTATCCACTATGTTTTATTCTTCATCGGTTGAAACACTAACCGAAGCGTAAGAAACACTCCCTAATTTCTTTCAGAAGCATGCATTCAAGTCGATTTAAAATGGAGCGCGGTCCTCCTTTGTCGATGTCGAGCATCATCAGGTTTTTATATTATATTGCGTTTCCAATACAAGCCGAATATCATCTGAGTGCCAGTAACTCATCATATGCACAGATTCTCGTTTGGTGGATTCCAGTCTGTCACTATTTTACAGACCTGCTGTAATACAGCCTATTTGTTTTGAGAAAAGCATTATTTGGCAGGACGCAGCTTGTCTCTCGCTATTTTAAAATGGGGATAGTTAATGTGGCTTCGCTTCTCCTTACTCTCGTGTGTAAAGTACAAGTCTGCGCATCGATCGACGAAAAATGTGCTATGCACAAACTGGAAGAATAGTGTAAAATGTCCCGATTAACCTGATGGATTTAATAGATGGAACCACAGAAATTGTTGTCCAGTATTTGAAAACGACAGATTCAATACTCCCAAAAACCTCTAGTTAGCCAAATGCGCAGAATTCCGTAGTTGGTCCATTAGAAAAACAACGTCTAAAGTTACACAGAAATGTGTCATAAACAAACTGAATTTACGATATAACGCTAAGCTTTCAAGTATCCGAATAATAGATCAGTTATTAACATGATGTGTGAAAGAACGTTAATATTACACAATAATAGTCTGTGTAGGGATTGCTAACTGAAGAAATGGTGAATATCAAATGTGGACTACAGATAACCTTATATATCCACTTTTAACTTTCATCATTACCGTTTTTGGTTTACTGTTTACTAGATGTTGTGAGTTTTAACAAAACAATTGTTTATCGCAAAATGCAACATCAACATCAGTACAGTTTGCGTATGTGGAAGCGTTTCATTGCCTAACCTCTGCAAAATTCATTTATCACTCTAAGTGAAAGAAAGTGGAATGTGATGACGAAACAGGCATATTTGAACTGATAAACGTAATCTGAAATGCTTCAGTTAAAACTCTGCAGGCTCACCCTTACTTCTTAGCACGCACAAGTTCACACGACAAACAATAGTTTATTTTACAGCTGGACGTATAACCCATGTCTGAATTGAATGTTCGAATAATTACGAGAATGGGTGAGGTTGATTCATGACGACATTGTGTATACATGTTAAACATTCAAAGGCCAAATTTTTTTAAACAGCATGAATTTTGTTATTAGGTCCGCATACCATTTTTTGTCTTCTTCTTGCAGAAATAAATGAGTTATACCAACAAGTCTGGTGTCGTAATAAACAGGGAAAAGATTATATGTTTATAACTGAGGATGTCTGCTCCAAACTTTTATTTACCGACAGGCGTGACACCATTAAACTTTGGTCTCCTTACAAAAAACAACAGGTAAATTTAGTTAAGTGACACGGAAAGCCAGTATGTTGTGAAAAGTTTCCGACAACTTTGAGTGCTTTACACTGTATGATCAAAAACAAAACAGAAACAATTACTAGAATGCCATTTTTGTAGTCGTGTTACCTATACTTAACAAGCTAAATCAGATTTGAACATACTTGCAGACTACAGTGACTTGCCCCAGCACAGATGAACAAACGGAGAGTTTATTAGCCAGAAACGAAAGTGTTGAAATTGCACATCTCAGCAGGATATCTAATTACAGTGTCTCAAACGGTGAAAAGGAACTGCTTCACAAGCGTGCTATGTGGTGTGTTTCAATCAAGTTTGTATCGTCATATTTAGATGTAGAAAGTGTTCAAAAGGCCAAATTGCTACTCTTGTTATAAAGCTGCATAATCTAACAACGCAAACTCTTTGTACCATAACCTGAAGCAGTCGTAATTCCCGCATACCGCTAGAAGAATACGTAGGAAAGCTGCACCGTGCGGCTTTTGGCGCTGAAGAAAATGGAAACTGCTTTACCCCTTCAGATATATCTAGAACAGACTTGAGATGCACACTGGATTTACTGAAACAATCTTGTGGATTTCCAGAGAAATGACATGCGAGCGCAGTAATGTTATTCAAACGACTGGACGTGTTCTTTAAAACTTGGACCGGAACGACGTATTTAGAATCTAAGCAAATAGGACAAATATGTGGAAGGTAAATGCTTACTAAAAATCGGTTTTGTTTGCAGAACCACAATAGTTAAAAAACATATAAACGTCAACCAATAGGAGTGAATTTACTTTGATTAGGAGAATCGAAATGACTAAAACTCAGCTGTTATCACTTTTGAATGCGAACTGGAAACAACTAACATCATGTTGATTTGGCACTCAGAAACTGTGTCAATCAAACGTTGTAAAAACGTTGTTAAATACAAATTTGTTTTTAAGTTAACTCAGTTTGCTGTTTACAATTAAAAGTTCACCATAACAAAATATTTCATAAGTAAAATTTTCTGTGGTGTTCCAAGTACATCTTCGAAATCATAAACTGGAGTAAAGTTAAACTTGGCGCGTACTGTTCGACTGTTTTGAAGATAATGAATTTCAGATAAATTAACGAAATTACGTTTTTTACGTGAAGTATACGTTGACTTCTCAATGACTAGACACAGTAGCTCTCATTTTCAACATGTCATTGACCCATCAACAATGAATTACACAGAAAAGTGCAAATTTACAAATATCATATTCCATTGTGAAAGTTAACCTCTATTGTCCTTATAGTGTACCAACTTGAAGCATAGAAGGTCTATCAATCACAATGTGCAAAACGGTGTGTTAATGATGTACAAGCTAAGCCACGGTTGAAGTGACAACTCAATTGACCATTGGTTGACCAGTTAAATTCCGATTGTCTAGCTCAGCCCTCAGGACGGACCACAATATGCAGCTGCTTTCTGTCACATAGTTTCACCTGTTTTTAACCTAGTTGTATATTTTCATGATATAAAGACAATTTTGACAATGCAGTTTAGAACATGACAACTGGTAGATGCAAATATTTCGTAGTTGCTTGTCAGTACTGACGATTCAGTACGAAATGCTTGCATGACATTTGTTAAATGGATGCAATCAGCAGGGCTTGTGTGTTCGTCACACCAACTTAACTCAGTGGAACTGCAGGATCACCATGTAACCTCACACATGAAGTGGAAACACTGTTCACTAGATTAACAGATATGGTTCATATACTCATGGCAAAATTAATTGCGGTGTTTCATAGAATAGACATTTTTTACAGAGTACTGAGCAGTTGACCGTTTGGATCAAGCTGTGAAAGCTCAATCATTTTTTAAGGTCCAAAATATGCGTGTAATCACGCATCAAACAACAATTTCTCAGAAGGCTACTTCCACTCACTTATATTGTAAAATGAGTGCGCTAGCGTTCAAACAATAACTTTCAGCATTTCAGCTAATTTCCTGGGGGAAGCAGCGGCAGATTTTACTCATCAACAAACAGCTGAATGCTCAACTTTCTATTTTATATCGACAGTCGTAAGCTTTAACATCCGCTTGTTATTCAGGAGTATTTTGACCACGTTGACAACATAAAGTCAAAAACAAATAACAGGAATGGTCAATGGTAAGCTGGAAAAGTTTAGACGAGTTCATGCAGAAAGTTGTTACGCTTACACAAAGCAGTCAACTGTGAAATAATAAGCAAATGTGCTCAGCAAAACATGGCCGGTCTGACGGTTTTCCAGAGTGTTTGGAATTTTATAAAATTTTGACAGGCTTACAAACTGAATCAATACCCCCATGGATTTTGTTTGGAAAAACAAAATTTCTTCGATAATTCAGTACTAATCCGAAGCGGGAAAAGAATTTTTCACTCGTCGTTGAGTCGAAAAATCATACTCGTATGTGAATTTATGTCCGAAGGAATGAACGGTTTTATCTCGATTGATCCGTCTCTGAACTTTTGCCACGACAACGTATGTGACAAATCAAGCTAGTTTCTGACATCGCATCTTATCCATCAAAATTAGTTAATCTGTTCACTAAAAAGCACGAAGCTAACATCTGTTATCTATCAGCTAGTATTCGGGTTAATGTAGTTAGTCAACTTAGAAACATTTGGACTAGTGGAACAGTAGCTGAACCATGAATGTTTATTGCATCTGTCAAGAAATTGCGTGGGTTAACACGATTGTTTTAAGCAAAACATTCTTGAGATAGTTATTTTTCTCTTGTAGAACAGGTAGATTTTGTTGACATGACATCCAGAAAACATGGAACGAAAGGCGGAAAAAATCATCATTGATGTGTACTTTGAGATTTACTAAAATTAGGCCATCTGAGGAGTTCACCTCTATGCTATGATCATCCTCAGCTGTGATTAGCACTGGTCTCCAAAATAAATGAGGATTGCCCTAATGATTCTTATTTTAGAATTGTAATGCACTGAGATTTCCCAGTTAATTTTACAGCAGGTGGGATGCTTATTCATTGTATTACCCTTAAGTCAAAATGTACATGATGAGAATTTTCACCGATAGAAACGATTGAAGTGTTAAATGTTTGATTAATCTGGTAAACGTTTGTTGGGATTTTGTAGTGAATTCCGTGGACTGTTTTGCAAAAATGTCAAAAATGCTGTTGGAAGCTCAAACCTAATCTTGTTTTCTGGTATTGTTAAAGGAATGCTGAGTAAATAAAATTTAGGCTCTAAACAAAATCCTAAGGTATCTAATCAAAAACCGGTATATACATAAACACTTCTCGCACTTCACATGAACACATATTCCTTGTATCCAATCATGTCATTCACGATACATTCACGTGACGTCCGTATCATTCAAAAAAATAATATAATAATCAGTTTATGAGAAGTTTGTTTAACTTCTATTGATATAACGCTACCCCAATTACGTTTTTGAAATAAAAAACGCTGATGCCACCCTTCACCTGTTATATTAGTTGGTAAATTCATAACGGTAGAACTTAAAGAAACTAGAAATGCATCAGCAATTATGTATCACTGAAAATTAGCTCCTTGCAGAGGCTTCATTAGCAATGTTGAGTTTGTCTGAGACACATATCATGTCAAACGAATCTGGTTTAACGTACATGAAACGTTCGTTTTAGTGAAGTTAGAATAACGGCTAGTGAACGCGCCAACTTATGGAGCGGGAAGTTTATCATTGTCTAAGTTGGCCTAAGTGAAATCCTAGACTTGCGTATCTTCAGCACGCTGTACAGCAGTAGTGTTGACATTCCATGCAGTTTATGAGATTTATAAGTTGCTAAATCAATAACCCGCTAACGTAAGAGAAGCTGCAGATGTCCTACACAGATAGCAGGCTTGTTACATTACAAGTTTAATGTTCAGTCGATCTGAACAGGTGAGAGATAATCGAACGCAACGGTTAAATAGTCGCCATGGCAACCTGACAACTACGTGTGAATTTGAGGTTAACAACTACCTGCCATTTCTAGACATACTTATAAGTTGCCGAGAAGAAGGCCCGATTAGATGAGCTGTCAATAGAAAATTCAAGTGGCCTGGCTATTATTCAAACTTCGGTGGCCTCACACCTGTCCAACATAAACGATCACTAGTTAATACGCTGTTCACACGATCAAGACTAACCTGTACAAATGACGGCCTTGCAGACGAGCTAGACTTGATCACTTTTGCTCATACAGCTGCTTTCCAGGGTGATAGCACCAGTTGAGTAAATATTCAGTGCAGCCGAACTCCGTACAGTAGCTCGGACCTAGAAGTCACCAGAGCCTTGAACAAAAGGGGATCAACCTACCCGTGCCACATTACGTTGTGTTTACCAATTTATATGTGACTGCGAAGTGAGCGATACAGGCAGAACAGAAAGATGTTCGATCTCTAGAGTGATGGAACACTCCCCTAAATGGGTACAGAAGCATGTGTTACCAGAGGACGGCAACGTCGCCGATACACGTAAGCAGCTGGTTTCACCGGTCGTCAGACATGTTCTGACCACCGGCCGTGCTACCGATCCAGCTTGTGCATTCAGAATCCTGTTATGTCATTTCAGTCCAATATTTTTGCGATTTGGTAAAGCGGTCGAACTCACCCTCTTCAAACCACCTATCTGTGTTCAGAAACAACTGCTCGTGAACTTTACCCTTCCCTGTATTCAGCAGTCTACTATAAACTGTTGAATGATTATTCATTCTCTTAATTGTCTTTCATAAGAAATCGATGCAAGTTATTGT
Organism: Paragonimus heterotremus; assembly: GCA_013368495.1. Classification (NCBI taxonomy): domain Eukaryota; kingdom Metazoa; phylum Platyhelminthes; class Trematoda; order Plagiorchiida; family Troglotrematidae; genus Paragonimus; species Paragonimus heterotremus. The sequence goes on from LUCH01017354.1 coordinate 46,362, forward strand.
AAATCTAAAACTGACCAATCAAAAAAAGGATTTGGCCTTTGTGTTCAAACCGTTATTTCAATGGTCCCACAAGCAAGTTTTAATTACTCAACGTTCGAATTTATTGGAGCTGACGGACAGTGGCTTCATTGTGTGAGATAATTAAAATTTACAGGTGGTTTCGCAACTTAGGTAAAATTGACAGTCAAATTGGTCATTTCTATGCACCTCAAGGTCGCGGATCACAAGATCAATCAACTAAATAATTTCCACAACTTTCGCAGCAAGAAACAAGCACACTATTTATGGAACTGTGTACAAGTCTTAGAAACGGCGAAAAATGACGTTATTCACCAGCATCAGTGATCGGTTGAGGATGTAGTGGCCTAATCAGTCAAATGATAAAAGTAACCAAAATATGGTAGTATCAAAGAAAAGTCGTAACGGTTATGGATAGGCCCAAAGATAGATGTACAAATTAAACAGGAGATATATCGGTAAAATATGAACGACTCACTGATAAGTCAAAGTCCGTTAGTTTGAACAGACCACTACCAGATAGGAGGACAGCGCCAG